>RJWT010053338.1:0-10431 GCA_004365215.1 Cuniculus paca | reverse complement strand
CTAGGGAATTTTTCTGCTCACTGTTTAGATCCTTGGCCTGTCTTTCTGCTAAAGTGTCATGATATTACATCTTGCAGTCCTGGACAAAACAACTTGACTGGACAGAAGAAACAGCTCTTTAAATATATGCTTTATTGTTACTTACATTTTATTTGTATAAAAAATGATGGCTTTTGAAGAGATAAAAATAAATGTATCACAGAAACTATCAAGAAAGCATTCAAGAAATCATTTGCATTGAGTTTAGAAGACATCCTCTTTTGTTTCCTATGAATTCTCATTTTTTCACTCCTACCATGTTTTTTTAGTCATTTCTCAGCAAATAGTGTGGATATTGTTTATATTTCTACAGTTCCCACAATTTGAATTTTTTCTTACAGATGTATCTTTATCTGCAGAATGCATGGGAAATAAAGAGCTTAAACTATGATATATCTCTGTATACATAATAGAGTTAGGGTTTCTCTCTTCTTTTTGTTGGTTTTCTGTTTATTTTGAGACAAGGTTTTGCTATGTAGTTCTGACTGCCCTTTAACTCACTGTGTAGTCGAGGCTGGCCTCGAACTCATGGTGATCCTCCCACCTCAGCTTTCTGAGTTATGCAATTACAGGTGTGCGCCACCACACCAGGCTAAAGTTGTGATATTTCTTCCACAAATTCCATTTTCCTTGGAATTAGACAGGGAATGGCACCTATCAGGTAGTAACTACACCAAATAAGGCCTATTCCTCATACCACTGTTAGAGACCATCTGTGTATGACTTCTGCTTTGTGTTTTCAGCCAGTGTGTTTCAAAGCCATGGCAGCAGAGGTGTTAAGAGTGGAAGACAGAATTATCATATGATTGGTTTTCCACCAGTACTCCAGAGCATTTCCCTATCTGAATATGAATTTCAAATTCTAAATCCAAAGACAAATAAATCTTTTACTTATTCATTATCAGAGATTAGGCATGTGGGTTTAGATAATCTACAGCTGACTCCAATGCCCTGGAGGCCTGACGAAATTAATGACTTTCAAAATTAAGTCAGAGCAGTGGGGGTGTATTAGAGCCATGATTTTCACATTTTGCTACACATGAGAAATGTATTGGCAGCTCCTAAAAATACAACGACAGTCTCAATAACAGACCAACTTAAAAATAATCTCTGAAGGCATACTCTGGGAACAATGTTTTCTAAGGCAGTTCTAAGGTGGTTCAAAATTTCCCCCTGGTAACTTAAATCTTAAGAGAAATAAGGTATGTTTTCTAAACCATTACATTCATCTAGTAAAAATTTAGCTCGATGGGAGGTACCTTTTCTATTAACACACTTTGGAAATATCTCTGTTTGCTATCATTTGAATTTTGAAATAGAAAATAGGGGAGGAAGGATCTGGGTTGTTTCCCTCGTCAGTTCTCTAACCAATCTGAGCACGAATGCTGTGTCAAACCTCTGTTGTGTTGTGTTTTGTTTTGTTTTTTCATTTGTCTCAGCTGAGTAGAGATACAGCATACAACAGTCAGGGAAAAAAACACTTGAAATGCTGAACTTGCTTTTACTGTAAGTAGAACCAATTACTTTTCTGGCTATTCTACGAATATAAAAGGTATCTGATGCCCAAGCCAGTTGCACATTACAGGCATGAGTTGGTCTTACTTGTAAGACTTGATCACTTGTGGTAGTGTCATTTCTAGGTCATAACTATGCTTTGTCAGCTGATAATTTTCCCACCCTTGAGACTCACATTTACAATAATCCTATATAGCTTTCATCAAACTCATAAAGTTTTAATAATAATGTAACATAAATAAGTACATGCTCATACATTCTCAAATCCATTTCCTTTTGTTCCCTTAAAGTAACTTTATTTCAAATAGAAGCTTATATTTCAACACTGAATTGGTTTTCATTACCATTACATCTTTTCTTCACAAGGAATTTGTTTTTCCATAATTTTTGCCTATATATATATATATATATATATGCACACAGACACACAATTTCCTTCTTAAAATACAAATGTTGCACCAGTAAACTTTACTTTTACTCATTTAGATGGCCTTCTAACTAGTTACTTCAAAAATATAAATAATGAATATAGGCAATAAGAATATACTTTCAGAGCAAGAATTGTAGGCAAAGTTTCAATTGTAATATGTAAGTCTAAATGTTATTTATTATACACATGCTTATAGTGAAGTTAAATACATATGTAGTACTTTCTTAGTAAATTATTAATAATTGAGTGATGTAATGAGTATACAGATATTGAGTTAATACATCAATATTTTTTAATTTTCTAAGGTACATAGAACTACATATCTTTCAAAATAAATGATTTTACTTATCCCCATAACATAAAATGTTTCTGGTAAAAATAATGCATTTGTGTTTATTATTTCTGAGTACTTATCTGTCATGTAAATAGTAAAAGATTTCAGTGAATTTGGCATAGCCCATTTTTAATTCAAACAGTAAAATTACTATGGTGAAATATTTTTATTATACAATTTTACTTGTTCAGATGTAGGACAGACTTGAAGATCTGTACTAGAAAAAAGTTATAATACTTTTTCAGACATAATAATTTTAGACTTAAGTTGAGTAATCGATGTGACTGATTAAGATACTTCTAAAAACTGTAAAATATTGACTTACATTCAAGTCAACTCTGAAATAAAAGCCTAAATGTTGTGTAGTAGTTAACTTTCCCATGGGTAACACACACTTCCAACACATGATTTAAAGTAGGAAAGTTAGCTTACAGTTTCAAGAGGTTCAGTCCATGGTTATCATCTGATTCCAAGGAAGAAAACCCATGGTTGAGTGATGTGGTGAAGCAAGGACAGAAAGCAGAACAAGAGAATAGTGCCAGAGTGGAATAGGCAAGGGACAATATGTAATACCTGTGGTGACTTGACAACTGGTGTTCAATTTAACACCCTGCTGAACTGAATCAGCATAGTGTTGGGTGTGGATGGCCACCTGAGGATTATTGCCAACAACATAAAAAGGAGAACTAAAGAGGAAAAAGTAGTGTTGTGTTGTTAGTTCTCCTGTTGCTGTTGGTTCTACTGGAAGAGCTTGTCGAGCTTCTTTCCTGATGTAAACTTGGCTGTTCCCATCATTGGAGGAGCTCGGGACCTTGTTGTTGCTGATGATGCTGTGGTAGTTTATGGAGGAGCTCTGCTCCTTACTTTGAGCATCACTTCCTGGATCCAGTGCAGATCCCTCTGCCTACTGGCACAGATCCTTCATCCCATTGGTACAGACTTTCTATCTTCCACCACTGTCCTTTGGGCCTTCCCAGCACAGATCTGTGAAACAGACTTGCACGAGACATCGTTGTGTGCTCTATGCCTCCAGTTAGACTCATCACGGGCATTGTCATGGGCTCAAGGTCTTCAACTGGACTCATGCAGGACAGTGCCATGGGATCCAGGCCCTTGGCTGGATTTTTTTGAGTCTTTAGTGTGTGGACAGATGTCCTGCACTTTTTTGTGTTTGACTCCTTGGGTGACTTTTATAAAATAATTCTATAAATTATGTGTCCTGTATTAAATTGTTTTCCTTGCAAATCCTGACTATAGCAATGCCCAAGACCATGACCTAAACAGATACATCCAGGAGTGTGCTCTACTAATCTTCTAAGCATTTCTCAATTTAGTGAAGCTGACTTATTAGAATTAAAGGGCCAAAGGAAAATTTGCTGCTTGTGATACCAGGGTATATTATGGAAGAATACTAATGTTGATGTGGAACTGTTTACTTGGAATTAATCAATAGTGTAAAATAGAGATATTATAAACAGGTGACTTGAACAGATGACAGTGGTTGCTTGTCAGGACAGAGGGGAAAGATGGGGAAGTTGAAAAGAAGTAGAGGTGGGAAAAATAGTGATCTTGAAAAAATATAGAATTAACTCACAAATGCATTCTTTATATGCAGACCAATTTTAGATGAGATGAAGTTTTGAGGGTTACAAAACATCAAGAATAACAACTAACCAACAAGTCAGCCGTGAAAACATTGACTAGAAAATATCAAAATCTTAGATACTTTGGAAACTGGAAAAATTGCTTGCACAATAACAAAGTGATTTTGAAAGAAATATTGACATCTGTGAATGTACTTTATTGAGAAAACAGAAGAGACCAGAATAGTGAAACTTACTGTTCACTCTTAGGATATAAATTTTAATATTTTCAAAGTGTTCATTTCTCTAACCACAGATCATTACAAGAAGAACATAGTCTTTTTGTAACTTTTGCACCCTTAATACTTAGCGCTGCACTACATCTTCTGCAATATTATGCAATATTTTGCACACGTATGCAAAAGTAGTGCTTAAAATCTGTCTTTGAAGGGTACCTTCGGATGGTGTGATTTTATTGTTCAAAAAGACTCACATAACATCAACCATAAAAGAATTCATGAACTTAATTTGGTTATGAGACTGATTCATCTTCAAGTGGGTGTTCCATAAACTGCATAAATAATTAGACTAAATAATGGAAGAAAAATAATTACAGAAGATTACAAAAATAATAAATGCTGAAAATAAATTTAGCTAATGGGCTTAGTTAAAAACCCAATTAAAGGATATCTAAATATGCCATGGAAGACTATAGCTTATTAGAATATCTCAAAGATATTTCAAAATAATATACAACTTCAAATCCAAATGCTCAAAATATGATACACATCTTTATATTTTATTTAGAAATTTATACATTTATTTTGTCTTTGTACAGAGAGGGAATGAATGGCAAGCTTACATTTTATTATCTGTCAGGACAACTAAATCAATTTTCTTCATGTATGAATTACAAACTATTCTTCAATTTTATATAATAATTTTACTTTATAAACTATTAATTTTATACAAAAGTAAATTAATAGACAGTACTAATAAGTTAAACATAACTTTTGTAAATATGTAATTTAATAAAAATATCAGAATAAATAGAGCATTATTTCAGTCATAAATACTTCATATTTAGATAATTTCCAATTTAACGCATCCTCACATGAATTTAATCATGACAAACTGGATACTGTCTCTATTTAACAAAGCAAATTAAAGATAATTTGAGCATAAAAACAGATACTATTAATGCTCAGATATTGTGTGCCTTATATTTTGAGTTCAGATGCAGAACAGCATCTTTCTGGGTGACAGGCCCTTCTGAGTTCTTAACTGGCCTTGAATTATCTTTCACAGATGGTCAAGTTGTTAAGCAGATGGCTGTTTCTTTGACCTTTAAAATCTTTGTTTTTCTTTTCCTAATTACCTGTGGCTTAAAATGAATCAAATTCTGCATTTTGCATAATACGTTTTTATATTTCTATCACGTGCCTACTATGAAAGGCATAAATGAATACAGTGTGTCTAATTATAAATAGAAAATTTTTAAAAATACATTTTCTATTTCAAAAAGAAATTTAGAGTGGAGAATTATAAAGAATTACAAGGAAGGTGCATCTCGAAGTTTAGTGTGAGGAAGGGATAGACACTTTTTCCTATTTACTTAAACTAAAATTTGCACTTTTGCATAGCTGACAAATGGGGCTAAAATAAGGTCTAGGGAAAGGAAATTGCCGCCTACTATAATGAAGAAAGAGACACCATTTTACAGGGGGTTCATAATTTGATCTCAGTACCAAGGACTACTGTGGAGATTAATGTAGGAACTGGGTGACCCAGAGTTTGTGCTTCATAGAATGCCTTGAAACTAGAGAAGACTGTGTTTGTTTAGAAACATTACAGACAACATTTACACACTAAATTAATTGAAGTCCTACAAGTATGTATTGTATTAGTATATCATGTTAAGTTGGTATCCTTTGTCAAATTGTTAGTGCTTGAAATTTCTCTCCAAGCAACATGTGACCGTGTCTTAGTTTGTTTACCTTGCAGTAATAATGCATCATAACTGAGTGGCTTATGAGCAACAAGTTGCTTTCTTACAGTTCTGGAAGCTGAGAAGTCCAAGATCAAGGCTGCAGAGATTGCGTTTGGGAAGGGTCTTCTGGCTCTTTTACATAGAGCAGTGTCTCTGTGGCCTCTCAAGATGGAAGGGGACAGTTCTGGTCTCTTAAGAGGTCACTAATCCTACTCATGAAGGGTTCACTTTCATGACATAATCAATTATCAAGGACCCATTTCCTAATATCATCATATTGAAGACTAAATTTCAATATAAGACTTTAGGTAAGCATACCATCTAACCCATAAAAGACAATGCATGTAATGATTAAGAGTTTAGGGAAATTTTTAAATCTTTGCAAGTACAAATAATGAAAGTCTTAGTAAAAGTCTTTTAATTACTGTATCATTATTTCACATGGATAGTCAAAGACATGACTGTTTTACACTTATGCAATTTAATTCCTAAGACAACACACTACACATTCCACTTGAGTAACCAGAATGTGTGCAAGTGCCTTGAAGACAGAATTTACCATACTAAATAAAATGAAGGATGTAGGGAATCCTGCAGGAGAATCCCGTTAGAACATTACAGACACAGTAGATTTCTTTAAAATTAGATGCCACATCATTTGACTATAGTTGTGTAATCTTAGGTTTGACTTATTCTTTGCTCATTAATTAGTTCTTCTTCTTCCAAGGTAATTGTTGCTATTTTTTCCCCCACTTTGAAGATTCTTTCCATTCTTGTCTGTTTATTTCAAATTGGAACTAAACAAGCAAATGATTCAAATGGGTGAACATTCCACAAAGAAGTTTCAGAGGTAAATTACCTAAAACATGTAAGAGTGTAGCAAAGACTGTTCATAACCCACCAGTATAAATTTTCTGTTTTTACATGATAAAACAATCCCTGATTTTTGTCTAGCAACATGACTATTGAAAACAAGAACTACTTACCCCAGACTTACTTGCATCTAAATGCGGTTCTGTGATTAATGTCTGACCCATGAGATGTACGTGAAGCATCATGTGAAAGCACTTAGAACCTTTCTTAAAAGAACCTGGCAAGGACTTTTCACTCTTCTTTACTATCTTCTGACTGGAACACAGATACTGATAGCTGGAGCTGCTGCAGCCAAGAAAAGAAGCATAGTTATATCACCCATTCCTCATTTTGGCTGTGACAGACAAGGGTTAGTTTCTTTTAGCACTTTTCAAATCATATACTCATCTTTCCTGCCTCCTAGCCAGTGACTCATCAGTGTGACAACTGACAAGATCTTTCCTCTGGATGATCACAGGCATTATTTAGGTTGGCTATATCTAAATGTGGTTTAATCTTTATTACCTAGTTATCTGCCTCTTAACTATCACCTATGTGTCTTCAAGCTCACATGTTCATTCTTATAACTGACTGATTTTTTTAAAGATATGTCTTATCTTTATCTTACATGTCTTAAACGTAGTAGCAGTAAGTTAGCAAATTTTACTCCCTAAAGGGTTTTCAGGATCTTTCTTCATTTTTTATTAGTATATGTTTACAATACATAAGAATCACATTCATCATGGGGAATTTGAATCTATGAATAATATATCTTAATTATTTTTCTCATTCCTCTCTTCTCCATTCAACCCTTCTTCTACTCCCCATTTACAAAAGCTGTTTCCATTTTCCCCCCAATTCTCTTTTTTTAAATCCATTTTCCCTTTTTGTTCCTTTTCTATCTCTTGTTCCCCTTCCCATTTGAACAAGTTCTTCCGACTTCCCATTATCTATCCTCCATTTTGCTCTTTATTTACACTGAGTTTCTCACACGAGAAAAACATTGCAATATTTAAACTTGCATGTCTGATTTGTTTCACTTAATTTCATGGTCTTGAAAAGCTATCATATCTTTTAAGTTACAAGAAGGAAATGCTTGCAACTGTAGTGGTAAAGTGAATTTTGTTATAGCTATATTTGTACTGAATGTATGCTTTCTAAGTCATGTTTGTTTGTTCATTGTTTATCACTAAGTTATAATAACCTTGTTCATAATAGCATACTATACTGTAAAGTTTTTGTGGACTTAGAGATTTGATATTTAGTTGCATTGCTTTAAGAATATTGGGCAATGACTCCCAAATTAAAAGAAAAAATATATATGTTTATTATATGCACAGTTCGCTGTCTGTAATATTTTCCCTCCTGGACTAAATTTCCAAATGCTTAATTACTATGTTTTCATTTTTCAGAAATTCCAAATTTTATAGTAAAAAAATCTTGATTCCACTCCACAATCTCTTCTCATATTAGTTATTATATTAAGGGAAAAAGAGCACATCTCTAGCTCAGCTTAAACTCACAGATACGAGTTTCCTTCTCTCTTCCCATACACACATGATAAAAAATCTCTTTTCTGAAAGCCTCTGACCCATCCCTTACACATATTTCTTTGCCTGTCGCTTGTACCCAGTTTTGCAGAACAGCCAAAGTGAATTATTGTTGAATTTTTTAATTTCCTTTTACCAAACTAGCCAGTATTTCTCCCTTTGAAATTAGAATGCATTTGAGATATTTTTTTATTGCCTGCCTGCACGGTCACAGGGACACAGTTTCATCATTCCTCAATGACCCTGCTTCACTGCTCACTCTGGTTCTTAACATCTTTACCCACACTTGTCATCTTTTCCTGCTCAACATGACAAAAGAGATCAGTACTCTAGATACCACGGAATTCACTGACTTTAAACTTCTCATGATTGACATTCTCATGATATCACATTCTCATTTCAGTCACTGTCTCTCGTGTTCAGTCCTGGCACTTGTCACAATGTAAAATTCAATGTAAGTCTTTGTTTAATTGGTGGCTATCGGAGACAAGGTGAGTACTCTGGGGTCAGGGCTATCTTCATCTGACTTTTATCACTTTACCCTCTATATTAGTGTTTTACAGAATATATGCACATGAAAATGTTTATTTTTAATGAATGAAAACTATTTATTTCTGAATATTTACATGTCATTACACCCTCGCTTTCCCTGGATGATTATTTTAACTCAAAGTTTTTAGAACATCTAGCTGATTTTTGCTATTTTCTAACTTATTATAGTCACATTGTTTCCAACTTCTCTCATTCTACTTCAGTGGTTGCACTAATATTGTCAAATACATATTTATGAGAATCAAGTTTAATTTGTATCTCATCACTCAAAACATTTTAAATAATGCCATTCTAAAAACAATTTTATGAGTTAATTCACTCCTAATTACCTTCCTTCTATGAAGAAGAATGTTCCAGACACCTAATATGCATCTCAGTTACCGTTTGCTTCATGTCATGCATACATTTTCTTCTGCTATAGGTGTTTAATATATGGAGTAAAATGAAAGAATAGAAAAACCTGGCTCATATATTTGTTTAAATAGTATTTATTTATCTTATCATGATTATAATCAGTAAAATCCTTCCCTATATTTATAGTAAAATATTTTTCATTAACTTTTATTTTTAAATATAAATATACTTTCATCAAATAGATTTATTTCTTGAAGAATAATAGTTCTTATTCATTGTGTTTAGGATACTGAACCATTTTGTTTATTGTCATTTTCAGAGTCTCCTCAAAAATGACTGCTCACTAATTATTGGCAATTAAATTCCTTATATAATGCTGTTTTCAAATACACAAATACATACACACAGCAGGACAGAGCTTCCTTGGAAAAGACTTCTTTGAAAAACTAGGAACAGTCCTAATATATTCTAGACTCCAGCTGGGTAAGTTTGTAAAAGTTTAGATGCTGCTTCACTTGCTTAAGATGCAGACACGTAGTTTCTAGGCAGAGTTTTAAAGCGGATTGTGGAACTAGTGAATGTAATGTTCAGTTTTTGCTAGGTATTCAGTAAGCATTCCATTTATTTTATCTGTTACAATTAGCTATGCTGCTATGTTGATTATTATGTGTATATATTGTGTAGGCTCCACAAACCCTCATTTGTTTCCATGAGCCGTGATCTAAATTTTCACTCGTTTGGTTATTCATAAACCCACATACTAAATATATATTTAACAAATTTCAAGAAAAAATATTTTTGCTTAAAATTTTAAAAACTCTGTTCTCCACATGCCATACTAAAGGAGTACATGTGACTGTCAGTGAAACTGAAGAAACAAGATTTATAAAATACTCTACAATGATGACATTGGCTCAAACTCAAGATACAAGATTTTGCTAACTTTCTTGTTTAATTCTATTTTTCCCTCATATATTTGTCACAGTCTGTTTAGTGAGTTTATGGTGTATTTTTGGCTTTTCGGCTACTCTTGGATTTGAGGAAACTCTCAAGGTAAGTGGAAGAAGCAAGCCACCTGTTAAGGAAGCTGATGGAGGCTAGGTATCCCTTCCCCTTGCCGCGTCGGTCACTCCTTCCTTCCCTCTGACCGTGGAAGACTTTGAATATTAAGTAAGTGAATCAAAAGCATTAGGACATGTAGAAATTTTTGATAGCAGAATCAACAAAGCGGG
>RJWT010053337.1:0-10429 GCA_004365215.1 Cuniculus paca | reverse complement strand
TTTTTTTTTTTTGTCTTTTTGAGACAGGGTTTCACTTTATGGTTCAGGCTGGTCTCAAACCCACAGCAATCCCCCTACTTCAGCCTCCCCAGTACTGGGATTATAGGCATGCGCCACAGTGCCTAGCTCTATGGCACCATTGAGTAGTTTTCATCTTCTACAATTTTATATAATGGAATTATATAAAATTTTTTTTGTGGTTTATTTCATTCAACACTGAGACTTGTGCATGTTGTTGTAGGTATCTACATTTCATTCCTTTATGCTGTTGAGTCACCACCCATTGTACAGATATATTGCTGTTTAGTTATCCACCCACTTGTTGATGGACATTTTGGTTCTTTCCAGTTTTGGAAAATAAAATAAGATGGGCTGGGGAATATAGCTCAATGGCACAGCACCTTCAGCGCCACAGTACCAATACATAAATAAATAAATAAATAATAAAATAAAACTGCTATAAATATTCTTATACAAGATTTTTATGGATTTCTGCTTTCATTTTTAGTAAATAAATATCTAAGAATGAGGTAGTTGAATTACATGATGGGTGCATATTTAACTTTTCAAGAAACTGCTGAATTGTTTTCCAAAACGGTTCTTTTGTATTCTCCACAGCAACATGTGTGTTCTAGTTTCTCTACATTTTTACCAAAATATGGCATCGTTAGTCTTTTAAAACTTAACTATTCTAATGTAGTGATACTTTCCTGTGGTTTTTACTTTGCATTTCTCTAGTAGCTGATATATTGCCTGTCCTTTCATGTACTCATTTGCTATTTTTATATATCTTCTTTGGTGCAATG
Organism: Cuniculus paca; assembly: GCA_004365215.1. Classification (NCBI taxonomy): domain Eukaryota; kingdom Metazoa; phylum Chordata; class Mammalia; order Rodentia; family Cuniculidae; genus Cuniculus; species Cuniculus paca. The sequence continues at coordinate 9,623 of RJWT010053337.1, read as the reverse complement.
CCTAGGCAAAGATATTGTTTATTTCAAAAATTGAGATTTTTTCCGCCATTACAGCTAAATTTACAAAGTTTGTCACAAACTCTGAATATAAGTTCTTTATCAAATGTACGATTCACAAAGATTTTCTCTGTGGCTTGTTTTTTCATTGTTTTAACAGTGTTTGTAGGAAGCAGAAATTTATTGATTTGTTTTTTTGGTACCGGGCATTAAACTCAACCTCGCACTTGCCAGGTAGGCACTGTGCCAATGAGCTTTATCCCTGGTCCAAAGAGGAGAAATTTAAAATTAGGTGGATTTCAAATTGTCAATTTGCTTTTTGTGTTGTATATAAAAAATGTTTACTTAACCCAGAGTTACAAAAATTTTCTTCTATGTTTTCTTCTTAGAGTTTTGTAATTGTAGCTTTTGCATTTAGGTCTCTGACTTATTTTGAATTAATTTTTATGTGTAATGTTGAGTCAAATTCATTGTTTTAGTTCTGTTTGTTGAAAAGGCTATCCTTACTACATTGAATTGTCTTTGCATCTTTCTTGAAAATCTATTTTTCCTAAATGTGTGGGTTATTCTCTGGACTTTATATTCTGTTTCATTGGCCAGTTCATCTATCTTTAAACTTATGCCAAACTTATTTGATTAATAATTTGCTTATTAATTTGCCTAAAATCAGGTAATATTAGTTCTCAGTCTTTATTTCCTCCAAAGCTATTTTGGCTCAGAATTCTAGGTCCTTTGCATTTCCATTAAAATTAGCTTCTCAGGGACTCAGTGGTAGAGTACATGCTTAACAAGTGCAAGACCCTGGGTTTGATTCTCAGCATCAATAAATAAATAAGCAAATTTGTAAATTTTTTTAAAAAGTCATGTTATAAATTTGATTTGGATTGGATTGAATCCATATGTCATTTGGGGAAAACTAACAAGAAATGTTAAATCTTCTGACCTAGAAGATTTTACTTCTTAATCTCCCTACTCTCTTCTTTCACACTTTCTATTTCTATTTTTAGTAATAGTAATTAACAGTATTAATACATAATAATACAGAACTAAGTATACATAATTAATACAGAACTAGCTGGGCATGGTGGCTCACGCCTGTAATCCCAGCACTTGGGAGGCTGAGACAGGTGGATCGTTGTGAGTTCGAGACCAGCCTAGGCTACAAAGTGAGCTCAAGGCCAGCCTGAACGGCATAGTGAGACCCTGTCTCAAAAACAGGGCTAGGGATCTAGCTCAGCGGTCTAAGCGCCTGCCCGGCAAGAGCAAGGTCGTGAGTTCAATCCCCAGTGCCGCAAAAAAACAAAAAACAATTATTATAGAACTAAGTAAACACTAAATATGCAGAACTAAGTATACATAATTAATACAGAACTAAGTATACACTAAAATAACATTTTTGGTTTTGAATAGCTCTGATTTCCCATGAGTTTATAATTGCCTCATTTTATAGTTCTGTAATTTCCCACAGACAAATCTCTTCTTTTTTAGACTTTGTGAGATTATCTAACCTACAGTTTCTATCAGATCTACTTTAATTTTGATGATTTCCTTTGACAATTCTCCATGTCCTCAGCAACAGAAGAGTCTCACTGCACAGTCCTCATCCCATTTCTTCCTTGGCAACACTTCTAAGCCAGATCTGCTGTTTCTTGTATCTTACTTCTGTTTGGCTTACTTCTGAAATTGGTGGGGCATATCTTCTAGTAATTTACTTCAAAACATATGTGAGAAGTGAACTTTCTGAATTTTTGCATTTCTCATCAAAGATCCTTTTCCCATCAAATTTTATAAAATTTGTCAATTATAATCTACTTTTTTCAGTTGTTGAGAAGTACAATGCCGTTTTGTGAGTTCTTTAAAATTTATTTCACTGAATTAATCAATGGGATCTTTTTAATCTGGGTATTTATGTTCTTAAGTTCTGGAAAACTTTATTAAACTATCTGGTTAATAATTTCCTTCCTTTTGGGAAAGGAGAAAGGGAAGAAAGGAAAAGATTATATGTATGTAGATATACATGTATAAATGTATGTATATGTATGCAAGATAGATAACTGTATTACTAATCTCTGTTAGTTCATCAAAAAGAACAGTTTGTGCTGTCATTGCTTTATTGTTTGATCATTTTTTGTGCCTAGATCCTGTAACCTGAACAACTAGTTCTAAGATAACAATATGCAATACATTAGTGTTAATTTCCTACTAATTTTTTGAAGTTCTGTATCATTGCTACCCTTTTTTTCTGTTTTGCTTTTTAAAATAAAATAAAATAAATTTCTTTCCTTTTAATTTTTTTGCTCTTTCTTTACTGATAGAGTTGTCAGATAAAATATAGGATATATAGTTGCATTTGAATTTCAAAAGTCAACAAATAATTTTTAGTATAGATATGATCTTTGCAATATTTTTATTTTTAGTGTATGTTCTGCACAATACTTGGGGCAAACATCCTAAATAATTATTCATAATTTTTCTGAAATTTAAATTTTGTTGAGTGTCCTGTATTTTTGTTTGCTAAATCTGGCTAATCTATTTACCTACGTTATTATTAGATGTTAGAAATATTTGATTGAGGCTCTAATTTTTCTCACATTTAATACTATTTTTCAACTTCCCAGAAGATTTTAGCTTTATTTTCCAAACTTTCATAGCTATTTTACTTGTTTTGAATTTCTCAGAGCCATTTCTTATACTCTCATTGAATTGCATCCTATTCTTGTTTTATAAATACTATTTCTCCCAATCTCCCTTCAAAGTTTTCTCCCACTGGTCTTTGAACTAACTCTTATTCATCTGAGATCCCTCTATTTTCTTGTTTATTTAGTTGATCTCTCTTGTGTTGTGGCTTTCCTTAAATGTCAGATGATTCTTGGTTATCTATGCATATTAAGAGCGGGGCAGTGAAAACCTATTGGAAAGTCTAAGGGACAATAGTATTGGTGAGTGAAGGAACTGCCTTTCATTGAAGGAATGAGGAACCTGTCTTTTCACTAGTGCAATGGGAACCCAATTATAAATTTGTAGAGGTCTCTGGGGACCCTCATGTCTGAAGGATTCCCTGAACTTGTGATCTGAAGAAAGGACATCTGACTAGTGACAGGTGTATCATTTCACATTATTGTCAAGTGCGTTTTATGCGCTAGTCATGCCCAGTTAATTCTTTTCCACACATCAGCTATTTATCAGGTATTTATTTCTGGAATGCCTTCTTCCATATTCTTCACTTTAAAAAATCCAACTCATTTTCCAAAACTCAGATATGTAACATCTATCTCCCTCTTAGGTAAGCTTAATTACTCCTCACCTTAAAACAGAGTTATTAATTAATTTCTGCTTTGCGTTTTTATTATTTCTTGTTGACATCTTCTCCAAAGTATAGCAACAAACTAAAACGAACTCTAGAGAGTTCTGGAAATGAGCTTTTAATAATGAGAATTAATTCACTAGAGAGTAGGTTTGAATGCAAATATTGAACATGAATATTGTTCCTTAAAGTTACTAGTATACAGGAAGCACAGCTATTCTCTAGCACCCAGAGATTGAGAAAAAAGAAGGGGTATTTTGAGGCTGTCAAAACTCACCATTACTTCATTTTTTTTTTTTTTTTTTTTTGCAGCACTGGGGATTGAACTCTTGACCTTGCTCTTGCCGGCAGGCGCTTAGACCGCTGAGCTAGATCCCCAGCCCTGTTTTTTTGAGACAAGGTCTCACTATGCTGTTCAGGCTGCCCTTGAGCTCACTTTGTAGCCCAGGCTTGTCTCGAACTCACAACGATCCACCTGTCTCAGCCTCCCAAGTGCTGGGATTACAGGCATGAGCCACCACGCCTGGCACCATTACTTCATTTTAACTTACACAAGTGGAAATCTTTAATTTGTGTCAGAACATACCCGTAGGGACAAGAAGATTGAATGGGAATTTTGAGTTCTGACATGATACGATTACTCCACAGATACTATCTGGTGCTTAGCTCTTGAGATCCAAGATATGCCTTCAGACTCAACAGCTCTCCTGAATCACCAGATTTTGAAGCATGCAGAAACAAACCCCCAAAATCCTCTCAGAGAGAATCTGAACATGAGACAGGGCACTAAACATAAACAAAAACAGTTCTACAAGTAATGAAGAGAAGAAAGGTCAGATGCATGCACAAGGGTGTTTTCTTCATAAAGAGAGACACCTCTGGATCTAGATATAGAAGCAGAGTAGTTATTGCCTGGGCTCAGCCATCAAGATAAAAGCTAGTGGCTACACTGAGAAATTGTGAGCAAAATATTAGAGATCATTGAGGGTCTCTGTCAGAGTCTAGACAGGAACTCAGTAAAGTGATAACCTTGCGACTGTCACATATCAAATTCTGAGATGAAAATGATCTCTAAGGTCAGGCTCGAGGGGCAGGAGGAAATCTAGCACCAGCAAACCATGGACTAGTCAAAGGGCAGGAAACAAAGGGAGCAATAAAACCAAGCAACTGAATGTAGAATGACATTGCTGGCGGTGAACTGCCGGAAAGAGATTTGGGAGAGCAACCGTTTACTACTTTTGGATGCAGACAGCCAATGTATCATAACTGGGTTTCCTGATGGCATGGTGATAGTAAAGGCAAAGCAATAATAGAGGACAAAGGAATCAAATAAAAAGATTTATTTTATTTAGTTACTAGAGTTGTCAAAGGAAATGTGGTGAAATGCAAACAAATGGTAGAGACCAGTAAAAGTATGAGAACCAAAGAGGAATGAAGAAAAACAAGGAATTACAATGGGCAGTTTAGGCAAGAAGCATTGTGAAGCTGAACAAACAAAATTGAAAGCATTCAGGAGTCTTGGTCCTTTTCCAGAAAATAAACCTCTTGTCCTTCATCATTATGTCCGTGATCACGTGTGGATACGTGGGGGTCCTGAAAGTCAAGGATGACTCAAGGGAATCCAACAAGAGTCCTGCCAAATGCCACAGAGATCTTTAGCTTCTGAGACCAGACCCCCAAGCTTTACATTTTTCATGTAAAGAGATACAGGAATTGCTTGATGATTTAGGGATGACCATCTTAAACCCTGGAAATCAAACATGAGATTTTATGCAGACTTGATTGACACTTATACACATCTCATTTTCTGGATTTGAACTCTCAACTCCTTTTCATCTAGGTCTTTCCTGGAGCTCTGACCAGACCATGAATCGTGGTTTTCCTAAGTAGGCCCTGAACCTAATGCTTCTAACCAAACTTCCAGATTTTACTCCCAGCCAAACCATTGGTATTCTATCCCAGAATTGTCAGTTCAAAACTGCCATTAGCAACAAACATTTGCTGGGTGACCTCAAGGTAAAATTCCTTCTCACTTACTCTGAGGTAGAAGAAGAAAGAATTAAAGTTATGAAAATGTTAAACTCACAAACATACTTCGCTTTTTACCCCACAGAAAATGAAGGACCTCTTCCTTTCATCACTATCATCATCTAGATGTTGAATACTTGTACTCAACTAGGCTAACAGCTGTACATATAAAACATTGTATACTCTTTTTCTAAATACTACAGATGCATTTTTATCACCCCACATTGTACCCATGAGGAAACTGAGGTTCAATTTGTCCAAGGCTAAGTATCTGGGAGTGGAAGAACTAGCAATCAAATCCAGAGCCTGACACCTTACTCACTAGGCTACACTCATGCTTAAATTCTTCTACTCTTATTGTACACTTTTTCTTGCTCAAAACTGTTATGAATGCCTTACAGGTTTGGGCTAGAAACACAGTAGACGCTCGATTCATATTTGTTCCATGTAATTGAAACACACTTACTGGTGCTCACCGTGACATTATGATTCCTCTGGCCCCACAGAGTCTGTTTAGAGGGTTTTATCTTGATCAAGTGTTTCATCAGCTGATGTCTTTCCGTAGCCTTGTGTTGTATGAGGTGACACTTTTCAAGGGCAAATGTGACACAGTGTGAGGAGAAGTACAAAGCAAATTCTCATTATTGCAATTCAGTATTTTCCCCCACAGTGGGAGGGGACATGGTAAGAATTAGAGGTGCAGGCGGCTGCCAGCTCAACTCGCTGTCTTGGCACTCTATGATTGTTTCAGAAAAGCTGAATCCAGAAAGAACATCTGCCCAATCTAGTCTGAGGGGAAACAGCTTTTGGTTAGCTAATTAATTGCTTTTTCATCTGCATCAGATGATTCCATTTTAGTGCAGTGGCTTGAACACAAAGGCCTAGGATCCTGGATTCACTCTTCCCATATTTCCAATTTAGGCAGTGATAGTAAGTTCATGTACCTCCCACTCCAGGTCCCACCCTGTCTAGCTGGGGCATTAGGAAGAGGGTATCATACCTGTTTACTGACTAAAGGGCTGACTTGTTCCCCCTTAAAGGAGTGAGCATCAGACCCAAGGCTTTTGTAGCCTGCACATTTATTTGGCAGTGGGACCCCATGTCCTCTCACTGGAATTCAGATGGTTCACACGGAGTGTCAGGCACACACTATGCGAAACAAGATGAAACCAGTGCTCGCTGCTCCTCAGGAGCTTACGGCCTAGTCTGATGTATGTGTCCATGATGGGGAAGGACAGGATGACAGAAGATTTATAAACAGGAAGCAGTGATGGAACAATTCAAATCAATGTATGTTCAGGACTAAATTGCTATACGGTCACTCAGAGAAAGGAGAGGTCAATTTGCACAAAAAGTCCTTGAAAGATGAGAGAAATCTAACAGAAGCAAAGGGAGCACAGGGAAGGAACAGCACGTCTAAAGGCATGGGGGTGGCAGTGAGGAACATGAAGCCTTTTATGGGTCGGTAGGAAGGCCAGCTCTAGCGGAAGCAGAGATCACCTTGGGGAACCCTGAGATTTTTCTTCCCAGCACTTTCCAAGCCTCCAATGTATGACAGAGCAGCCTTCCCTACTCTGGACCTATCTCTCCCGACTACTTCTGATGCTTGATTGCTTTTATGTTCCTGTGGCTCTCTTTCTAAACAGTAATCTTAAAACAGAAGAATTTGTCTTTGGTTGGCACAAAACATGTGCTCTTTTACGGTTTGTATATAGATGGCCCCCCCAAGCCTCATGTAGTCATGGAAGTGGCTGAATCTAGCATTTGTGGTTGACTCATTGTCTAGTGCTGGGATTGGTGGTGTGAGTTCTGCACCTGCCCAGGGGTGGAGCTGACATACAATGTAAAGTCAGAAAGGAGGCAAGTTTTTCCCTCTTTTGCCCGGTTCGCTCTTGCCACTTGCAGCCGCCATGAATGGCTGCCCCTCAGCCACGCCACCCTGCCTTGGAACCAGCTGAGTATGGACTGAAACCCCCAAAACTGTAAGAAATAAACCTTCCCTTCCCTAACTTTGGGCATCAGGTATTTTGTCTCAGCAACCAGAAAAAAGTAACCAAGACATGCTCAGTAAACAGGTGTTTAATAAATGGATGAATGGGGACATCATTGGAGGTGAGCTCCAGTGAGCAGGCTGCTTCTAGAATGAAATATGCCCTGTAAACCAGGCATTCTAATTTTGCCTTCAAAAGACTGAGTGTGGCATATTAGGCATATTCATTTATCCAGTCATTTGTGTATTGCATATTTGATGAAAGCTGCCATATTCCAAAGACTGCTTTGCTCTTTTCTTTTCTTTTCTTTTTTCTTTTCTTTTCTTTTCCTTTTCTTTCCAGTACTGAGGTTTGAACCAAGGGCTTTCATACTGAGCTATGTCCCCAACCATTTTTGTTATTTTTTGTTTTAAGACAGGGTCTCTCTAAGTCCCTAAGTCACCCAAGCTGGGTTTGAATTTGTGATACTCCTGCTTCAGCCTCTCAGTGTGCTGGAATTATAGGTGTGTGCCACTATACCTGGTGCAAGAGTTATTATAGGAACTTTGGATACAATAACAGTGACAAAACCTATCAAGTCCTGCCCAGGTGGAGCAGACATTTCAGTGGGAAAGACAGTAAGGCCTGCTATATGATTCATGGGGTCTAGTACAAAACAGCACAGCAAAAAGTATTGACAGAGACACCAAAACTGTGGAGCTGGGAGTGCAGCTCAGTGGCATAGCACATCCTCAGTGTGTGTGAGGCCCTGGGTTCAATCCTGTACCCTTCCTCAAATTGTACAAAAAATTATAAAACTTTTCTCCTCTTTTTTTTCTGTAATCTCCCTCTCAACTTTTCATAACATTTTAAAATTTACAATTTAATGTCTTTCTAAGAAAAAATGTCATTTTACCACTATCAACATGGGTTTGATCACTCATCTCTATAATGTACAATGCCAGCTTTAATTTTTAATTTTTAATTTTTTGGGACAAAGTCTCACTATGTAATTCAGGCTGGCCTGGAGCTTACTATGTAGCCCAACTGGCCTTGACCTCACAGTGATCCTCCTGCCTCAGCCTCCCAAATGCTAGGATTGCAGGCTTATGCCCCCATGCCTGACCAATGCCAGTTTTAAATGCAAAATAAAAGCATTTAATGAAATTATATAGTTCGGATTTCATAGCTCATAGATACATATGGACTTAATTTTTACCAGTGTAGTGGAAACTGCATAAGGCTAATTTGATTGCTTTTATTTCATTCCTGGATGTACAGCATTTTACCAGCACTCTTTATCTCTGGTTTACCGATGAATAAGGAAGGTCTGCAAAGAAAAGGAGCCACAGGTTGCTTCTCTTTCCATCAACCTCTGTGTCATTATTTTCAGTTGTGTGCGTGTGTGTGTGTGTGTGTGTGAGAGAGAGAGTCACTGAGGCACTGACAGTCTCTGGAGGTTACACCAGAATTGGCTTCAAATGCATGCAGAGCCCAGCAGTGTTCTCAGCAGTATGAATGACCAAGGAACCCAGTCACATCCTTTCTAACTCCTGTTACTTCCATGCACTGTGTTGGGAGTGGTTCGGAATGCGGCTTTCTACAAAGGCTGCATTTATTTACCAAGAACTGTGAAACCTTTGCCCCCTCTTTCCACTTGGCATTTTCCAGGAGGCTTCCTTATATGTATAGAAAAGGGGAAGTCTGCAAAGCTCATGAGACTCACAAATGTTCATCAGAGACCCTTACACCCGGCGTATATGCTCACTCCCATGCCTCAGTGGTATAGAAATGCAAGGATTCCTGATTGAAAATAAGGCGTGAGTGTGCCTTTGTAGCAGGGCTTTGGGCTGATCTTACATGATGGTCTGTGGCCAGCGTGTTATGTATGGGTGGGACTTTGGCGGTGTATGTGGTACGTATTTGTGTGTGCCTGTGACATGTGTGCAGCACCTGTGGCAATGATCTGTGTGTCTGTGTGGCTTGTATGTATGATCTGTGGTGTATTTGCACATGTGTACAACATGAGATGAATATTAGCTTAATTTTCCAGTACACTGTGAACCATATCTTCTGCTGCCCTGAAACACCAGTCTGTTCTCGTGTTTGTCTAAGTGAAATAACATGCAGCTTTTGAACATTCACAAACAAAGCCCAGTGGTTTTTATCTGAGTCAAATGCTCCCTAGGGCTTTCTTTTTTTTTTTTTCTCTTCTTCCTGTAAATCCATTTTATGTGTTGGTGTTAGAAGATGACATCTTGTTACATCATGTTAGACAGCACCATAATATTTTCATTAAACCGTTTCCAATCTGGCTAAGCAGA
>RJWT010053336.1:0-10437 GCA_004365215.1 Cuniculus paca | reverse complement strand
AAGAGAAAAAGTTTTACGTTTGAAAGGCAATTTGTATAACTAAAATATGTATATTCATTCATAATTTAATTATTCTTATTTAATTATGAATAGCATTTACATAGATACAACAAAAAGTATATTTTCAGAATAGTGGTTTCTTTAGTTATCTCATTAGCTTATATTTTGAAAATTCTGTTGCCTTTGATGTATTTACAAAATTAAATATATATATATATATACATATATATAATTTAGTATATAAATCAGTTTCATTTTAATATTCTCTGTTGCATTTTCATTTTTCCCTACAGTGGTAATTATAGTTTCTTAACCTATGCTTATCAATTGATTGTTAAAAGATATAAAAAATCCTTAACTGAAGCTGCCATCATCTCTCACTAGTTTATTGTGGCAGTCTCCATACTCATATGCTTACCTCTACTCTTGTCTCGATGTTGTCAATTTTATACATATGCATGACAATATTTTAAAGGACTTATATCCCATTATTTCACCACTATCACACACAACATATTGTCATCTTCCTGTTATGGAAGACCCATCAATCTTGTGATCCTTTTTGATTTCTCTAATTTTTTTTCTGAGCCTGAATCCTGACATTCTTTTGTTTATTATTGGATTACTCTGATTTTGTTCTTGCTCAAGAAATTTGGCTCTTCCATAACCCCCTGCTCTGGATATCTTAAGCACAATTTATTGTGTGGCTTTATCTGTGCAAATTCTTTTCTGAGAAATTACTTTGTGATAATTTTATTAACATGCCACTTCATTATTTTCTTTATTCTATTCTCCTTTATTCTCACTGAAATGAGTATTATTACTTTAGTGCATATATATAATATGTATTATATATAAAAAAGTATTTTACAACATACTACACATCCAATTTTACTAATTACAAAGTGTGAACAAAAATACAGTGATTGTTTTAATAAAAATTATTCCAGTAAAAGAATCATTAATATTAATTCCTCTCAAAACACTCCCTCTTGTTTCAAACAAATTTGTTTCTACATTCTGGTCATTTTCTGAAGCAATTCTACAATACTCCAATACTCTTCCCTGAGTGTCTTTACAAGATGTGAGCTACAATGCCATCCAAGGAAAAGTGGGCTCCTAAAAAGATTATGGTGTGTCCTCATGCACTCTATTCACTGGATCTGCCACCATGCACTTTCTGGTTCTTTCTTCTCTAAGACACAATAACCATGAAAGGTAGAACTTTTGAATTGATTTAATCCATCAAAGCAGCCATGACAGTGCAACTAAATGGAGGCAGGAAATAGGACTGTACTTAGCCAGCTATGAGTTTACAAGGTTTACAACTTTAAACCATCTGCAACATTCTAGCCTCTTCTCCTTGCTTGTCTGTGTCTTTCTAGCTCAAAAGTTAGACATTTATCTCCCACAATTTTCTACCCAAGTATTTAATTATTCAAATCTAGTATTACATGGTTATAGTGGTTTCAGAATGTTAAGCAGAAACCCATGAGAAATTAATTCAGTAATTAAATTACAGTGCTTAGGTATAATTCCCTTGCATTTAGTCTTGCAGACTGTATTAATTTCCAAAGTGACTTAGGACAGTACATTTATTCCCACTACTATTGATGAAATATTTTAATATATTTATGATACATTTAGATCCTGTTTTTACAAATTTATGCCCATCCTAAATTCTTCTGATATTTTATTTTGTTTGCAAAATCATGCCTAATGGTTTACTCTGTATTATGTATGATTTGTGAAAATCATGGTTTACATTGGCCATGGAAAAAAGTGTTCAATGGGAAAAGACTGCATGTTATATTGCCAACTGCATATTATACAGAACAGAATTACTGTCATAAGACATAATTTTCATATTTCAGCTATTCAATTTTTTCCTTCAATCTCTGACAACTGTAGATCCACTTTCTATCATAATGGTATTACCTTTACAAAGTATTTTTCATTTGTACATCATATAAAATGCAGCTTTACAGACTAACTTATTTTATTCAGGCAGATTTAGCATGTTTGCAGTACATAATGTATATATTTCTATGTAGATGTTACATGTACATATACTAGCCCATGCTATTTCTCTTTTCATCTCCTTTCCCTCCACTCCTTCTGTATCAGCCAGTGATCACCACAGAAACATATTTAATCTTTGATGTATAAATGAATAAGGATTTGCGTGACAGTATCACAATGTATGACCTCAGTGTGATGTGGAAATGGGCAAATGTGCTGTCTGTGTGATGGCAATCCAAAAGATCCAGTCACAGGATGAAGGCCTGAATCTCACTTTAGTGTCCTGTGCAAGTCTGTACCAGGAGGCTGACAGGTCTGCAATGGAAGGGTGAAGAGTCTGCCCTAGGAAGCAGAAGGGTAGATTCTGAAGACTGAAGAGTCTATTTTGGAAGCCAGGGGATGACATCAAGGTGAAGGTGAAGATCTTAACTTCTCTGAAGGAGCAGAAGTCTTTCTTTTTCACTTCCCTTTTATTGCATTCGGGCTACAAGACTATTGGCTGGTGCCAGTCATATCAAGGATGGGTCTTCTGTTTTCAATATATCTCTTCAGCTACACTCATAAACTAAGCTAATCCAATTTAGTTGAGCATTTCTTACTCAAGTTAACTGTCATACATTCCCTCCATCTCTTGGTCCTCTTTCTATTTGAAAATGATCGCTCTACTTCCTATTAATAATCTTTTACTTTGATTTCTGTATTGAATTTGGAATCTTCATTAAGAGAAAACTTACAATATTCAAACTTTCATGTCTTACTTATTTCACTTACTATGATGGTTTCAAAATGCATCCATTTTTCTATATATGACTTAAGTTTACATTTCCTTATGGCAGAGTATTAATCCATTGTGTGTGAATATCAATCACATTTCAATTATCCATTCATCTGTGGATGGACACAAAGACTGCTTCCAATATTTAGCTCTTTTAAACTGTGCTTCTACAAACATGGTTATGATACCTTCAACTCTTGGAAAAACACCTAGAATGATAATAGGTGGGTCAATTGGAACTCCTAGTTTTAGTTTTTTGAGGACTTTCCATACTGGTTTGCATTGTGGTTGTACTAGTTCACACTCACTAACGATGTAGAAGTGCCTATGTTCCCTATAGATTCAGCAGCATTTACTATTCAATATGTTATGATGGCTATGTTTTCTGGATTAAAACGAAATCTCAGAATTTTTTATAATTTGTAATTCCCTAATGGTCACCAGTGTTGAGCCTTTCTTTTGCTGTACACGAATGTTTACACTTGGTAGGATACTATGTGCTGATTTTTTGTAATATTTACTGTTCAATGAGATTCTCTGTTAAGGAAGTCCCTCCTCACACCTATGACTTCAAGAGTTTTTCCTATTTTTTCTTATACTAGGTTGTTTCTGTTTTAAAATTTGGTTTTCAATCCATTTCAATTAATGATGAGAGATATGGGTTTAGATTTACTCTTATATATGTGGATAGTCAGTTTCTCCTGATAATTTATTAAAGAGGGTATCTTTCCACCAGGGTAGGTCTTTGGTCCTGTTGTCAAACATAAAATAGGTGAATGTGTTTGGGGTTGTTTCTACTTCCTCCATTCTGTTCCACTGATGTTCATGTCTGTTTCTATGCAGTACCTCCTGCGTGCTTTTTGCCCAGGATTGTTTTTCCAATCAGGGTCTCTTCTGGTTCCATGTGAATCTTTGGATTGCTTCTTCATTTCTTTGAAGAATTGGTATTTTAAATTGGAATTCATTAAATCTGCGGCTCTATTTTGGATATATGGTCATTTTGAGCATGTTTTTCTCTGTCTATCCAGGAATAGGGGTTGTCTTTCCATTTTCTGGAGTCCTTTTCAATTTCTTTTCTTCAGGATACTTTACATTGATTGTAAAATTCTTTCACTTCTTTAGTTATGTTAATTCCTAAGTAATCTTTCTTGTTACTGTTCTGAGTGGTATTTTTTTCTAATTTCATTCTCAGAGAGTATATTATTAGTATATGAAAACAATATTGATTGTGTTGAGTGTGTATCCTACTACATTACTGAATTTGCTTATTGGTTCTAAGAGTTTTTTGGTGGAGTTTTTAGGGGATGTTATCTAAGTAGAGAATACTGTCATATACAGATAATGGTAATGTGACATTTTCTGAGTTGTTTTGCTTAATCATCTTTTCCCCTTTGGTCTATTTTTTTATTGACTTTATTCATTTTTCTTTTCTGATTTCTCTTCTAATATTTTAGTAATGTGGGGAACAGGAGTGCTAGTAGTGGACATCCTTGTATTTTTAATTATTTCAAAAGGAAAACTTTCACTTTTCACACATTTATATGATGTTGGCCATATGTTTGTCATAAATGACTTTTATCAGATTGAGATAAGATCTTTTTATAACTATTTCTTCAGTGATTTTACCATTAAATGATGTAGGATTATGTCAAAGGCACTTCCTTCATCTATTGAGATGATTAAGTGACTTTTTCCTTGCTTTTCTTGATGTGATAAATTATATTTATTTATCTGCATATGTTAGGCCAACCTTTCATCCCTTGAATCAAGCATTCTTGGTCATTGTATATTAAGTTTTTGATCATTCTTTGCCTTCTGTTTCCCAATGTTTCATTGAGAGATTTTGCATCTATATTCATTAAAGAGACTAGCATATATATATATATATATATATATATATATATATATAGTCTTTTTTTGAAATCAGGGTAATGCTAGCTTCCAATGACTTCGGGAGTACTTATTTCCTTTCAATCCTGTTAAAGACCTTGAGGGGTACTGATGTTAGTTCCTCCCTGAAGGTTTTGTAAAATTAAGCATTGAATCCATTGGGACTTTGGCTTATCTTAGTTGGTAGACTTTTTTCTATTGCTGTTTCAATTTCTTTGCCTATTATTGGATTATTCAGGGTTTTTAAAACTTGGTTAAGTTTTGGTAATTCATTTGTATCTAGAAATCTATCCATTTCTTCTGGATTCTCCAATTTATTGGTATACGGATTTACTATAATTGTGCTTACCTGTATTTTTTTGCTCAGTAGTACTTGTTTTGTGAATTAGCTGTGTTGTTGTTTAATGCATATATGTTACTAATCGTTATCTCTTCCTGTTGGATTGCTCTTTTAACTAGTATGTAGTTATGCTCTTTACCCCTTTAGATCAGTTTTATCTTGAAGTCCTCTTGTGTTAATACATAATAGTTGCACCTGCCTTTTTAGTGGTTCCCATTGCATTGAATATTGTGTCAAATTCTTTCATTTTTCAGTCTGAGGGGTTTTTGAGGGTTTAATGTGTTTTTGTATACAGCATAGTACGGAATTATATTTCTTCATCCATTCTGCCAATCTGTATCATTTGATTGGAGAATTGATGCCATTTTCATGAATAGTTAATGGTAATTGTTGATGCATTTATTTCTTTGCCTTACTGTTTTGTTCCTACCTTTCCCTTCTACTTAAATGCTCACTCTACCTGTTGTATTCATTTTTTTCCAGATATTTTCTTATCACTGGCTTCATTTGCTGTTTTAGGATATCCATGAGATGTTTTTTTTTTTGGAATGCTAGTTTGGTGGTCATGAATTTATTTAGGTGCTCTTTATCATGAAAATATCTTATATCTCCATCATATTTGAAAGATATTTGTAGGGTATGTCTACCTAGGTTAGAATTTCTTTGCTTTAATGACTGGAGAAAATTCTGAACTCTCCTGACCCTTAAGGTTTTGTTGAGAAGTCTGACTATAATTTTAATGGATTTACCTTTGTAATTGAGTCATTGCTTTTCTCTAAACACTTGTAAAATTCTCTTCTTGTGTTGAATTTGAGATTTTGTCTATGATGTGCTGTGGAGAGGTTTTTTTTACTTATTGTACTAGTTCTATATGCATCACTTCTCTGTATGTTAAATTCTTTACTCTTGTTTGGAAAGTTTTCTGCTATTATTTCAGTAAACAAGTTTTTTGTACAATTTGTCTTATCTTAAGAATTTTCACTAATTCCAATTAGTCTCAGATTATTCTTCTTCCACCTAGAAGCTGTTGGATGTGTTTTTCATATTCCGTTGTTTTTAAGGTGTCTCTTTTTAACTGGTAAACCTATAATAACAACCATGTCTCCCACTTCTTAAACTCAATTCTCACATTGGTCACTATGCTCCACAAAATTAAGATAAAATTTTTAATCTCCTGAGATTCTCTTTGGAACCTTTTTGTGAACTCCAATTCTTTTTTTATCCAGGTCATTCATATTTTGCATCAGTTTGTCCAGCTTGGCTAACTTTATTAGCACCATGTGTAGAATCACTGATCATGTTACTTATTTACTTATATCTTTAGTAAGCTTGTTAAGAGACTTAGTGTTCTGTTTTTTTTAAATCCTGTTTTATTCTTTTAAATAATTTTTGTTGTGTGACTTTTGGTCCCGTTCCCTTTAATGTCCCATAGATCAACTTTAGGGGAGTTGGAAATTTTGGAAGCCATTTTATTACCTTATCTTCTCTTGTTCCTGCATTTTTTTTTGTATTGAAACTTGTGAATTGATTATAGTGGCAAAATTTGTTGCTAGTATGGTGACCTCTTAAGTTAATGTCTTCTTTGCAATGATGCCCTCTGGCTGTTGCTACTTTTTAACCTTTGTTTCTGTCTCAGAATCCAACCACTTTCATTTACTTGGGAGGGAAGGCTGGAGGAATTTGACCCAGTTCTCCAGATGTGTGCTACCCTAAGCCAGATACTGATCTCCTGAGAAAATCAATTAAGAGCAACACCTATATCCTCTTGACTAAAGTAATAAATCAGTAACTATGATAGAATCAAAGATAAATTATATAATGAAAAATCCTAAGGACCCACAGTGTATCACTCTTTTCTATAGAAGAGATCCAGCATTATAGTATGATCACTGAAACAAACCCAATATTGACCTATAGTAAATATCTACTAAATAAAACAACTTTACATCCACTACCATACCCAACAATAATAGAATATAGTTTATTAACTCTCTAGAAATTCATAAACCTCAATATTTTTGTTAGTAAACATAAAAGCAGTGGGGAACTTGAAGAAAGAATTTAAAAAAATATTAGTTAAGGAGCTATTTAAAAGAGGAGGGAAAAATTGAGATGGGGCATCCTATTGAGCTGCAAAAGAAAATTAATAGGATTAGAAATAGTGACAGGAAAGAATTAACAAGAAAAAGATGAAAAAAACAAAAATAGAGAAAATAAAAGGTAAGAAGACAGAAAACAAATCAAAAGGGGAAAAGAGGAAAAGAAAAAACAAAACAAAACAAAACAACAACAAAAAAAGAAGTAAGACCAGAGAGATAAAAATCTTCACACTCCAAAAATTCCAATGAAGAAATAACAAATAATATTTAAAAATAGAAATCAATTTAAAATATTGAGTCAAAGAAATATGCATTATGAATGAGTGCTTCTTTCCAGGATCTCCAGTCTTGGAATATAGCCTGTCATGATTTTCTTTGCCTAGTTTTATGACCTATGGTTTTTGAGATGCCCTCCATGTACCAGAGGCCCCTCTTTTTGTTTACTTCAGATAGTGGTTACTGCTCAAGCCAAAGTGTCTCCTCATTTACATCAATAGATGGGAAATGCGATCAACGTTTGGTCTCTGCTGGAGGTAGGCCATAGGGAAGGTGGTCAAGTGGACTGTTGGATTTAATTTTGACATTTTTGGGGTCTGGTTGATGCCTGTGGGGAGGATAGTCCATGTTTTTCTTAGCCCAAGCTTACACTACTCAAGAGGATGTATATCTCACTTACTCTTCTCTGTGTTGGTCTATGGTTGTCTTTCTCTTTATCTCAATTTTGGGGATATACTATTGGCTCCCTGAAGATAAGGGACATTTATGTAATCTTCTTTGGTCTTCTGGCTTTCAGGACTTACTTTCTCTGGATTATCTTAATCCAGGAAGATGTAAATCAATTAGTCTGTGGCTCTGCTGCCTTGTTCCAATGGAAGGAAAATGTAGAGCTCTTTTAGAGTTGCAGAATATTCATACAGCATGGGCAATATGAGCTTACTTGTTTGCATTGGAGACACCATCCTCAGTACATTTTAAATGTTATTAAAAGATAGAATGGACTTTTAAAAGTAAAATGCATACAGATTTTAAGTTTCATATTTAAAGAACTAGTCATTTGGTAGTAGATTAGCCTGAAAGCTATATTGTAAGGAAACTCTACATTGTTACTTCCATACTAAACATTTTTAAGTATTCATGCTTTGAGTGATTTAAATTGCTTTTGTATTCTTAAAAATTAGAACTATATGTGCAATTGTGTGAAAATACACAATCATCAATGCTTTAAAAATGCCCCCAAACCAAATAAAGTTTTGGACATTTATATCTAGCCAAGATGTTTTCAAATATGAAGATTACAGAGTAATATGAAGATTACAGAGTTTTTATCTATAAAGCATTTGAAATACTTCACTGAGCAACAACCCTCCTTACTCCATGTATTGTAAATACATATGACAGAACTCAATTCTTATGTCTCCTTCTCACTGCCTCCCCACTTTCCTTCCATCTCTTGGCCCCCTTCTTATTTGAAAATAAAAACAAAAAAGATCTATTTACCTGTTTCCTATTGTCTATCTTTTATTTCATTCTTCAATCCAGTATTATATGATATGCTGAATGATAAGACCCAACAGAGTTGTGCCAAAATAGATCTCTTCTTCAAAGAGATTGGAAAGTAATCATGATTTTTGTTTGTTTTATGCCATAAAGTTTTTCAGCAATTTACTATCCATCCATCACTGAATAAGCAAATATAACATCTACAAAATACACATAAAAAAATTAAGGACAAGTTCCCCAAACACATTGCTTAAAAGAATGGCTGACCAGGTTTTATAACACATAAAACAAAAATGTTAACACATGTAGAAAAATGTTAATATTTATGAATAACAAAGGTGAAGGAATTAACAAGAAAAATTTGCCAATGTATTTAAACTTAGGAAAATCAAATAAAATGTTAAAAACCATAAAAATGTGTTAGAGGACTGAATTTGCACACTATTCATTTTTCATAACAATGTAAACAATAAAATTCTTTTGACATCATATCGCTTAAAACTGATCAAAACTTTAAATCTATGGAGTACATGGTTCTAAATATTCTACAGCTCTAAAGTGTAAATTTTCCATAGAAGCATTTGTTTTGTATACAGTTACTTGTATAAGAAAAAAACATAATCTTACATCCATTGAGAAATCATTAAATCAATAAGGACAAGGTATTGTATTGTAAAATTGTATCAGTATTTAATAATTAGTTACAATGTGAATAGGTTATTGTGAAAACACTCAGTTTCAGAACTATAATTCTAGGTGTCCTGATGTATGATAAAAGATACAAACCTGTCACAGAGAAAAAAAGCCTTCATTTCTGAATAGAATACATCTTTTCTTCTTTTAGATAATACTGTATATGCAAGATAATTTAGATAATACTGTATCTGCCCTCTGAACATCTGCATTAACTCTAACAATAAGTAGGAAAGAATAATTAGGAAAAGAAAGTATTTCATAAACCAAAGTTCTAATGTTAACACAAAATTTTAAATATTTTTTAAAACTTCACAAAATAGAAGTTACCTAATATGAATACTATTCTTTTTAATCAAAGCTACTATTGCTAATAATTTTCTGATGAGGTAATTTCCCTGTAATTTTATAAGTGGAAAATTGTATAAATGCAGAAACATTGAAAACTCCTGTAGAAAGCAGGCAATGAAATTTTATTTTGACAAAAGTAACTCTCCTCATTTATAGTGTTAAAGAATCATGATATGCCCAAAAGAATTAGAGAGATTTTCCATGAAGATTGTTCACACTGTACTTGCATCTACTTCTCAATTCCACAATGTAGAAAATGGAAAATTAACATCTTATCTACGATGTTAAGAAAAATGATTACTAAATAGTTAATGGCAATATATCTAATATGGGCATTACCCATATGGAAAAATAAAATGAAACACTTAGCTAATTATATAGTAATTTATCTTACTGAAATCAAAATGACTGATTTCAATTAGTCTGGTGGCAGGTAGTACAAAAATATACTTTTTGTATATGAGGCAGATTTTGTGATTTTTTTCTTTTTCTGACAAGAGATTTACCCTCTTAATTATATATAACTTGCTAATGAATATTTTAAAGTTAATTTTACTGTTACAATATTTGCCAACTAATTGGGGAAACTGAAGGTCAAAAGTGCATACACACATTTGGTATTGTCTTAAATTGGAATATTTCTTTTTACTATTGTCACATAATTAAAGTGATGAATCACATATAGGAATACTTTAAGTCAACTGAGTCAGATAATAATCACAATTATTCACCTTTTTAAAACAATGAAAAGTATTCCAACATCATCT
>RJWT010053335.1:0-10429 GCA_004365215.1 Cuniculus paca | reverse complement strand
TAATATTCTGTTCTTGAGTTGAATTTCTGGGATCTTGATTATTATATGTCTGGGTGTAGATTTGTTTTGGTTATAGCTAGCTAGAGTTCTATATGCCTCACTTATTTGAATGTCATATTCTTTTTTTATGCTTGGGAAGTTTTCAGAAATTATATCTGTAAATAAGGTCCTGATGTCATTTGTCTTGACACCTGCTTCTTCACTCACATTTTTAATTCTTAAATTATGCATCTTTGAGTTGTCCACCAGCTGTTGAATTGTTACTTGCTGAGACCTTGTTATCTTTAAGAGATCTTTCCTTTCACGGTCATAGGCTGCAATCCTGTCTTCAAGATTTGAAAGTCTTTCTTTAGTTTCCTTCATGTCAACATGCCAGCTTTCGAATGAATGTTTAATTTTCTGGATATCTCTTTGAATCTGTTTCATGCATTCTAAATGTCTCTTATGCTGTTCATTCATGGTTTCCCTCATTTTCCTATGCTCCTCTATTTTTTTATCTGTGTCTTCTTTAGAGATGTTTAGTATTTCTTTTATTATGGTTTTCATTTCTTCTTTTACCTGGGATAGAATTTCTGTTCTAATTTCTCTTATAGCTTCATGAAGTTGTTTCTTCACTTCAGTTGACATCACTTCAGACATTTCAGGTGTGCAATTCTCGATCTCCATGTTTTCCTCTTGTGGAATTGCGCCACTTGGGTTGGATGCCAGAGATTGCCCTCTCCCTCTTCATCTTGGCATATTCTTGATTTCTTCCACCCCTGAGTAGTGTGGTCCCAGGCACCCCAGCACTGGCCACAACTTCTCCTAAGCTAGGCTGTTTGTCTTTTCTAGCCAGTGCTGGCTACGTATATTTGATGTTGGGTGCCTATGTCTCTGCACTGAACTGGGGACCAAGCCACCTGGGGTTTGCACAGGAGCAGACCTGGTCAGGCCCTGGGAATCTAAGCTGTTTAGGAACCTATGCCATATTGGCTGAAATGCACATGGGAATGGATCTCCAATCAATCAGCTTCCACGGGTCCTCCCACAACCTGGAGCTCCCAAATGACTGGTTTTTCTGGCTTCCTTTCAAGCAACTTCCACGGGTCCGCCCACAACCTGGCACTGACGCCAGAAATAGTTTGCAGTCTTGGCCCCGGGTGGGCATAACCTGCCCGACTCCAAGATGGAGCCTGGCCGATCACTTTCTCCCGTGGGGTGGGGGTGGGGTGGAATTCCAAGCACTCACCAACAGCCAGCACAGATCTTTGCATCTGCCACTCTCCTGCACTTCTGTGCCTCTCTGCAGAGACCTCTGGGGTCGACCGCAGCTGCAACCATGACCGCAACCAAGACAGTGCACATCTCCAGGCTCAGCAGGTCTTCTGGCAGGGTGAATCTGGCTCCAGGCTGAGGCGCTGACAGCCACCACCTTCTTCTTCTTCATTTAAATTCTTTTTTATTCTCTTTGTGGGCTTCAATTCATATTTTAGATTCTTCCTTGGTTCAGGGGACCCATTTCCTTCCTTCTTGTCCTCTCCATGATGTTATATTCCAGCATCTGAACTGTTTCTCTCAGAGAGACTGTTTACTCTGCTGCTTACTGTTCCACCATCTTTAGCTCCTCTCCATCATCTATAAATTTAGATGAGACAAAAAACAGACTCCCCATAGCAGCCCTTGTGACAGGGAAGATTAGTAGTCAACTTGATTGTCTGGGGAGCTGCCTGGAGAATTAGTAAAGCATGCTTTTGGGTGGGTTATGGAGGGGTGGCCTTGGGGACCATATCTTGTCCCTGGCCCCTTCCTCTCTGACACTGTCCACCTACTCTGCTCCTGGGCCACTATGAAGTAAGATGCTTTGCTGCACCACACCCTTCCTCCATGATGCTCCTGCCTTGGAACCAGCCAACAATAGACAGAGCCCTCTGAAGTCATGAGACGAAATAAACTTCTCCTCCTTAAATTAAATCTGTCAGGTATTTGGAAACAGTAACAATAAAGCTGACTAATGTAGCCCTCAAAAGAACCAACCCTTCAGACATTTCAATCTCATACTTTCAATTTTCAGAGCTATGAGAAAATAAATTTCTGTTACTTTGACCACCCGATGCTTAGTACTTTGTTATGGAAACCCCAGCAAATTAATGCAGGTACAGGCCATAACTGACCAAGTGGCTTACATAATGGTGAATTCATAAAATAGTGATTACTTTAAACCATAAATGCATAAACACTCATTCAGAAGGTGAATAAATTATTTGAATCTCCCTAGGCTTCACTTCTCACAATTAAAAATTTTTTCTTATATGGTGATTAGTGAGATTAAGTAGAAAAATGTCTGTAAGTTACTTAGCACAGTACCTGGCACATAACTAACATTTAGTGAGTAATTATTTTAGTATCTCCCTTGTTAATTCAGTTATTCACCCATGTAAATATACATTTCTTAGAATGTATTTTAAATAATGTGGAAGTTTATTATAGAATTCAACATCAATAACATTAATACATATCCAACTAGGACATCATATGGCAAGTACCCAGAGGACAATAGGCCCTTGGGAAGACTACCTAAGTGGGCAGAAGTTAAGGCAAAAGGAAATTAAAGTACATCAAGCACCTCCTACGTACCTAAAGTACAGCCACATAGATTATTATATTCTTTTCTTACAATAGTCCTAAAATATAAGTATTATTATTCCTTTGACATAGACCTGGAAATTAGTTGAAAAGTCAACATCAACTTGCCCAGTACCCTACAGCTAACAATGAGCACAGCACGAATATGGGCAGGGCCCTGCAGTCTGTGACACATGAGGTATGTGGTCTACAGGTCTTGAACAGCTGAGGAAGCCATGACAACACCAAGTCCCAAGATAACTCATGCCCAGCACGCACATGAAGTGAAGACTAGCAAAGCCCACCTCGCGCTGCTTGCTTGCCACACAGAAGTCTGTTGTAAAGTGCTCTGGTGATGAGGAAGCCCTGTATAAGGACACTGTGTGACTTTAAAGACAGCCTGAGAGTTAGGAGACCTCTGCCTCCTGTGTCTTCAATTATTACACTATAATTCAAAGAAGAGGAAGTCCTGCCTGCCCACAAGTCATGCCTCCCCTAGTTTGTGGCTGCATGTTGCAAGAAATAAAACTAAAAGGGACATCTGAAAAGGTTTCTGTTGCAAGACACTGCTTAGCTTTGAGAGCAATCCAGCACTCTGCCTGACAGATTACCAGCTCCTTTGGTTCCTCGCGATGCTGCTACGGGACCTTCTCCTTGGACACAGAGATCTCAACCCAGAGCTCTTGGCACTCTGCAGACTGTGCAGGTAAAGGAGTGGGCCAGTGTGGTCTGAGAGGGCATCTCCCGGTCACTTATCTGTCATAAGTGATCCTTAGGAAAGACTCCACACCAAGCATTTCCTAATATGAAATGCAAGATCTTCTATGGCATCCAAAGAGCACAAACACCAGACCCCTTAGCTTGGGTTTTAAAGATCACTTCATTCTATTTGGAAAAGATATGAGATGCTTACTAATAAAAAACATAAAAAGCTCCATGTTTCCTGTCTACTCCTCTTGGAGCTTGGGCCCCTGACAGTGTTGCTGAAGTCCAGATCCCATTGGCTCAGCTTTCTTGCTCACTGTCAGTGCTTAGAATGGCAGCTTCAACTCATACCGGGTTACGCAGAGGAGACATTGCCCCTGGAGGTCAATGGAAATAGATGTTGTTATATTTTCTAAATTAATAGGGCTTTGTTGTGGAAGATGTGAACTTTGAAATAGTGCAGACATCTGGCCAGAAGCCCAAGAGTGAGATTAAAGATGGGGGAAAAATGCTCACTCTGAAACGACACCAGGTTTCCATTGGAGAGAACAGACAAGTAATACCCAAGAGGGAGAAAGAATACAGTAAATATCATCCAAGGGCAGATACTTTGGTTTTAAAAGATTCTGGTGTGATTGTATTTTGGTAATATCCATCTGATGTTCTGTATTGATGTCACTTGTCTGATTCTGTCTTGGTATCTCTCTTGTGTGAAACTTCTTGGCATTCCCAGGGGCCACCGGAACACAGGGAATAGGCATTTCGAAGATTATAAAGAGGATGGCAGGTCTGGCTAATTGGGGGCCTACCAGAGAAATGGCAAGGCTTCGGAAACTTCCAATAAAATAAGACCTAGAGAACCAGGAAAGGCATCAACATTGATGTAACTCCAGCTCTGGCCAGCCAGGCATATCTGTTAACTCACTCGACCCTTCCATTTGACCTTGAGGACTAGGGATTATCTTCCACGGTTCACAGACAAAGAGCTGGAGTGTTCAAAGGAACATGCTCACAGTTGTCCAGACAGTAATGCATTCAGTAACAACTCAGAATTAAGCTTATTGTCCCTGAGACTGACCACTATGTATAGTTAACTATGTCTGCTTGCAGCTTCCCAGAGTTCATTCTTGAGTCCACTCCTGCAATGGTCTTTAACACCCAACACTTTAATGGCGCTGTTGCTATTTCTGTTTCACCAAGGAGGGACTCTCAGAGAACTCTACAAAGCATGCTGAAAACTAAGAATGTCATTTCCTGCACATCTGGCCTGTTCTGGCCTTAACATCAGGAGACCCTAGTTTTTGCTCAATTTGCCAGGGGTCAGTTGCTTTATGGAAAGATGATAGGATTTGATGCCTGACCAAGCTGGTCAGGACCATAAACCTGCCACTTGGGTCACGCATGTTCTTTTATCTCCAAGTCTCAACTCCTGCATGTTTGTAAGGGAGCCAGATTATACAAGACTTATGTTGACAATTGTTTAGCCTTAATATTACAATATTTATATTAAGTGAAATACAGTATGTACTCAACACATTATATAAGCAGTCAATGTTGACTTCTTTCTCTATTAGCTCCTTTTCCTTAAACCAAATCTTCTCTAACCTTATTCATAAAACATGTCCACAGTCATCACAGAATTTATCAGTACACATACATGTGTGAAGCTTTATTTTAAAAATGTCACTAGAGAATCATGATATAACACAGTTGTGTAGCTTTGTGTAATCTACAGGGTCTTTGGATACATGTTTTTGTATGTAATGATCTCAACAATTTAATGCAGTAGGCAGGGCATATATTAAATCAGTCAAAAGATACAGGAGTGTAACTCGTAACAGCCAAGCTCATAAAACAACCTGGATGCCTATGAACAGATGAACGAGAAAGGAAAATGTGGAGATAGGTACAACAGAGTGTATTATTCAGCCATAGGGAAGAATGAAATCCTGTCATTTGGAGGAAAATTGATTCAACTTGAGACAATTGTGCTGAGCTAAGTAAACCACTCAGAAAATGAAAAATAAAAGGATGTTGAAACCAAGGCTGAGAGAAGTTCAATGAGGTTGGGCAGCATGGTAATCTGGAAAGCAAAAGGGCTTTGAGATCAATCAAAACTGGATATGAATCTATTGTGTGGCTTGTGTGCCTTTGGGTATGTGGCTTAGCCTGTCTCCCCTTCAGCTAGCTGCTTGCTGTCAGAGCTGTGCAATTTGAAATTGGGGAGGATAACGCACTGTGGGTTGTCTGAGGTTGAGAGCAAGCACATATAGTGTCTGACACATCCACTGAGCAAACGCATGAATGTCAGCATTTAGCATCACGCCGAGGTCAGATGATGAGTGACAGGGCGAGGTCTCGGAGCATCCTCTTCTAATCCTGCTGGGTGAAGCAGCTGTAACTCCCGCCACCATCAGCTGCCGGCTTTGAGAACAAAGTTGCACGGAATTCTTCCAGCTACCGAATCTTCACAGGGGCTAACCTAACTGTATTAATATCTTTAACAGATTGAACCAAAATTTCCAGTGATTTTGAAAGTTATCAGTTAAATGGAGAAACCTCAGTTTAGTTATCAGCAACTCAAAAAAAATGAGGAAAAAACAGAATTGTGAAGAAAAAGTATCATCGAAGTTATTTTTGGTGACCTCAGTTTATTTTTACTTTTGCGACAGATTTGGAAATTATCTTGATTACTGTGCTTAATATTTTTTGCTTCATTGTTTTCTAGTCTTTTACTTCAGGCTATGTATATGCATACACTGTGAATAATAGATATTGTCTCCACATACAGTACAGAAGATGAAGAATTACAGGAGCACATAATATTGGGGTTAACTAGTAAAAGAGAGTCCCTTTTAGTAATGATCTGCAGATGCCATTAGCAGGTCTGCTAATTGTTGAATAATGAATACCCGAATACCCATTGCTTCTTGTCACTTTAAGAGATGTGAACTATTCTTTATAAAAGAGGATGCTGAGGATCTGAGAGGCTCCACCCATCACCCACGTCACACAGTGATTAGGAAGATAAGGCAAGAATGACACCCAGGTGCACCTGAATCTCAGATTCCTGTTTTGTGCATGGTGCTGATGCCCTACTACGTGTCCAGAATCAGGGCCACAACATAACTTTTTCCTTCTTTTAATTTTAACTTTTAAATTGCAAATAGACAAAATATGCCTGCATATGTTTGTGAAATAAAAACAAGTGTTACGATGTATGAACACGATGTGGAATCATTAAATCAGGCTAGTTAAGATATCCATCACCTCAACTACTTAATTTTTATGGTAAAAACATTTTTAATTTGCAGCAAAATTGTACAGTAGATGACTATTTACTGTAATCACTCTGCACTTCAATGTATCTCAAAGAAAAAACCCATTCCTCTTGTCTGTCAAGGCTCTGTACCCCTTGGCCATCACCCCCAAACTAACCAAGTGCATTTTAATAAGCTCGGATATGACATAAATATTAACAAAAATATGCGTGTTTAAAATTTGTGGTGGGGGGCTGCTAATGGAAACACTGGTTCCCCAACACATAAGCATGAGGAATGGAACCCACCGTACTGAAACGGCGCCATGGGGACCTGCTCGCCACGTGAACTATGATAAGACATGAGGTCTGGACGCACGTGAACATCCAATGCCACCTGCTTGGGCCACTACCTTTGACTGTGCTAGGTTCGCTTGAATTCGCTTTGAGATAAATCCCAGTCTGGCTAACAGCCTGGGCCCGGCCTCTGAGAGGGTTAAAGCTAGGCGGATCCCGTGAGGACACTCAGAGCTGAGGGAGCCCGGGCAGTCACCTCACTGTGGCGTTCGGGCCGGTACATCCACCTGTTGTGACTTTGGTCAAGCACGTTCGAGCCGTAAGTTCAGAGGACTGACGTGTTCGCTCCCGGCCAGCAAAGCTACATAGGGCACCCGGGAGTGCTGGGGGCTGCTCGGTGAGCGGAGCAGGGCTGCCGTTACAGGAGCTGCATTGCTGAGCTGTTGATGGGCTGATGAATGCATGGACAGGGCCTGGGTGCCCCGCCGCCTCTGACTACCTACAGACCTCTACAGCCCTCTGTTGTCTCTAGGTTTCCCTGCCTCATGGGCAGGGCTGGGGTTCAGCTCCACTTCCTTGTGCATCCCACAAACAACACCACACTGTCCCCTCCCCACACTCCCCCCTCATTTCAAGTTCTTCCCCGGACACCGCCCTCCCAGTCTTGGGGAAAAGGACTGCCAGGCCTTACATTCAGACTGGTGCTTCTTAGGAGTGGGGGTTTAGGGGAGTTCTCCAACCTCTCGGATCTTCAATTTATCCTTCACGTAATATTCACAGAACCTATCTTTCAGATTTGCGATGAGCAGTGAGACGTAGTTCATACACTAAAATTGCACATTACAGTGTAGTGTCTAACATTAAAGTGCAATTAAATGACACTATTGTTACTGTTAGCATAACTATTGTTAGCACAACTTTTTTTATTTCTAAACAAACCTTACTAGACTCCTGAAATGTTTTTCCTATTTTAAGAATTTCAACTTAAAGAAAGTCTATTTTAAAGTGATTTCTATTAAAATGACACCAAATTCATATTTATTTTTATCACTCATCTACAAAGCCTTGGTGGTATCTTAAAATTCCTCAAATTTGCTGACCTTTGAAAATGTTATTATTGAAAGAAAAAATCATAACAATTCCTTCAGAACACTTTTCTTGCCAATTTCAAATCCTCACAGACCTCATGGTACTGATATGTAGGTATAACTCAGTAGCTATCTGCGCAAATACACCTGCATGACAGTTTGAGTTTCTAAGATACTTTCACTGCCGTGATCTCATCTGTTTTCATAATTATCCCACAAGCAAAGAATGGTAAACACTTGTAACCCCATTTTTCAGAGTAGGGAAACTGAGACTTGAGTCGTACAACTCACTGGCTTTAAGGACTTTCCTCAGATCTTGCTTGGTGAGTGATCCCAAAGAAAAGAAGGGAGCATAAAATAGTTAATTATGCTGGAGGAGGTTTAAATTGGAAGTTCTAAATGTACTCAAAGTCACCAGTGAAGAAATGATCTCACCTGGATCCATACTGTGCATTTTGCTCACTAGATAGATTTGGCTTGGAAGGACACTCAACAGAATGACAGAATTGTTCAATATTGAAAAATCTGGGTCATCTGGATGGTTGACACACAATGCAATCTAAATTAAACAAAATGCCTCAGGTAGGCTCCTGGTACATGGTCAATGGCATTGTGATTATTGCTATTATAAATTCCATTAGTCTTGATCCAGTCTTAATTAGGTTACCTGAGCTTTCAAGCTTCTCTTTGGTTCTTAAATTTATCCCAAACCTCTCTTAGGCTCTTCTTATCATGAAACAGTGATGCAGAAAATGACCAGCATACAGCAGGGGCTTAATAAATGACATTGAAAGAATGGCACTGCTGTCACCATTGGTGCTTAGCTTTCTCTGGGGGAGGCAGGGCTGCCTAGAGCTACCTCACTCAGGGCCAGCCTGTGAGTTGAGGCATATGTGTGGCCATCCCTGATTCTTGATTGTCATTACCTTTCTATGACCTAAAATTTGCTCTCAATACCACCCTGGTGCATTAATCAATCAATGGAGAATCAGACGCAGTTGAGAATATTCCGATTAATCTAGGCGAAATCATTATGCCCCTCATCAGCAGGATTCTGCCCTTGTTTATGAGTGCCTAGTGAAAATAGGAATAAGACAGATGAAAATACAAAAACAAAAACTAGAAATCATCTCATTAAGACCTTGGCAATTGCTTCTTGGCCTTTTGGCTAAGATCAAGTGAAGACCTTGGCAAACTGTGCAAACTGCACATGCTTTAATGTACTTGGTAAACTAAGATAGATAGATAGATAGATAGATAGATAGATAGTTGTATATTTCTATGTACTAGTCTCAGTTTACCTGAATAGTGAAATAACTTTAGTAATGAAAGAAGAAAGGGGGAAACTCAGGTAAAAAGAGAAAAAGGAAAAGAAACAAGAAAAAAGGAAGGACAGGGGAAAAGAAGAAATATAAAACAAAATAAGTGAATGAGAAAAGGAAAAGATAAAGGAATTTATTGGCTATAAAATAAAATAAAAGGAGAGAGAAAAAAACCATCACTGAAGGGGACCCTTTCTACAGAATCAGACAACAGAAGAGAAAAAGGAAAAAGCTTTGAAAATAAAATGCTCCAGGAATAACAAATCCAAAACCTATAGATTGCATCAGTCCATTAAGGGTCTTTCAAAATCATTTAAAATAAATGGTGGATGCACATGTATGTTGCCCTGAGATGCTTAAGGAAAGTTACCAGTTACAAAGACAGTGCAGAATCTTTTTTCAAAATATGCCCATACTTAATAGCAGAAAAACTAGGAAAGCAGTCTCCTCTCAAAAAAAAAAATCTATAATAACAATCCATTTGACTTCAAATGCCTCCATTCATTGGAAATCCAATAAAATTAAATGTTATATTTAATTAAATTTAGCTGATTGCCCTAACCAGGGTAAGAATTAGAAATCCAATCAACATGCATTTTCCTCTAAATATGAGCATCTCTAAAATGTAACTTTCTAATTTCTGACATGAAAGTAGAAGAAATTATGTATAACTCAGAATTGTGACCAAATTAATAAATCCTTGCATCTGAGAAACGTTAGTTTCAACATGTGTGCTCAAAGGTCCCACAGATACGTGCACAAATTCACATACACACACACACTGCCAGGTCCTCTTCCCCTAATGTACACATAAAACTCTCTCCCTCAACCTTCCATTACTGTGGACATGTCAGATGTGAGGGTATTGAGAGAATTAGATGTGTCTTGTAGGTATTGTTATTGAACTCTTTTGTTGTTGTTTTCCTGTTTTAAAGAGAAAAAGAAAGCATCTAGCTTTAATTTAGACCATATCTTCCAGCCTTGACCCAGTTTGAGCTATGCAGCTACATCTCAGCAGCATATATTCTCTTCGGCAACTCAGAGTTTGCTTTTGGTCATTTCTGATATTGAGTCAGGAACATTGCTGTTAGAATGATGTTTCCTAAAGTTCCAAATAGGCAGAGGCTAGTTTTGGTATAAG
Source organism: Cuniculus paca (assembly GCA_004365215.1). Lineage (NCBI taxonomy): Eukaryota > Metazoa > Chordata > Mammalia > Rodentia > Cuniculidae > Cuniculus > Cuniculus paca. Next base: position 16 of record RJWT010053335.1, on the reverse strand, counting down.
CTTTATCTTCCAGGAA
>RJWT010053334.1:0-10438 GCA_004365215.1 Cuniculus paca | reverse complement strand
GAATGAAATAACATAAGTAAAAACATTCTATATTAAAACACACTACATAAATGTAAGTTATTTTTAATTATCAGGTGTCTCCTCTTCTGTGGTCTTGCCTTTCCCTCATCTGCTTCTGTGTCCTTTAAGCATCATTGTGTCTTTTCTTAGTTCAAGTTTCTCAGTGTGGCTAATGCTTAGCTTTTAAACATGAGCTTTTTATCACCCAATCAAGCCTGCATCTACACATGGTCTACCTACCTCCCCATTCAGAGACCAATCTGCAAACTTTGTTACAGCCTCATCTATTTCAGCACTCAGGTCTCACAGACTTAATGACTGTACTGTGCTAAGGGCATGGAATCCAATGGGCAGATCCAGTCCTCAAAACACACACTACTAGAGCTAAGCACCTCAGACCTGTCAAACTGGTTAATCAGGTCTATATAAGCTGCAGCTTAATCTTTCCCTGGAAGAAAATTCACCTGTTTCGAGTTGAGGTATATTTGGACAGCTCCAGACAAAAGTCTAACTCCGAAGTTCCTCGACTCTGCTGTTCTGGAGAAAGTAGTTAACTCTATCTAAGACTCCTTGATATGATTTTGTTGACTTGCCCCATATTTCCTTCTCTTTTGTTTTCCTGATTCAATACCCAGTTGAGGTTTTGCTAGCACTGGATTCCATGTTAGGCAATAAAATCATCTACAGAGCTTAACTATTAGCAGGGAAACCTGAGACCACCTGTAGCAACATGACTTAATATTTGTTCTAGGAAATTCTTGCCCAGGAAGATAAACTTGTAGAGCAATAAATCATTTCACTGTTTGGATCAGGAAATTCCTGAAGATTAATTTATTTGAACAATAAATATACTCATGTGTGCAAATGTCCTCTTCTCGGGACAATAGATTTTCCACCTGTAAATGGGTTACTCTTCAAATAACTACTCACTTCTCAAAAATTGCTTTCAGCCAGGTATGTGGTATAGGCCTATAAATCCAGCACTCAAGAGGCTGAGCCGAGAGGATCACAAGTTTGAGGCCTGCACAGCAAGTTCAAAGCAAACCTGGACTACTTAGGGAGACATTTTCTCAAAACAAAGGAAAAAAAATTCTTTAAAACCCAGTCATTACTGTGTCCATCAATAACAAACTCTTACGGTATAAAAACTCCTGATTTGGCAGATCCCCAGTTTTAGAGGCTCATACGCCACGCCCTGTGCATTTCTGCTTCTGGCCTCCCCTTCTGTGACACTGCTAGGACTCTGTCAAGGCAATGTCCTTCTTCGCAGTAGGTTTAACACACAGCCACGCGTGGTCAGCGGATTATTCTGATGTCTTCTTGGGGAGTCTTTGGTTGACAATTTGGTACATTTATTATTAAAGCCAGGGAAAATACTATTTTAAATAGAACAATTTGTTATTTCCTTTAAAAGACTTCTATAGTCATCATGTGAAAAATCCAAGTTTTGTTGGCATTCTTTATTCTTATTATATGGTTTGGTATAGTTTTTATTTTGAATCACGTATGAGATGGTGCACCATGATTATTTTGTTGCATGGAGCTTTTAGAAGGCTCCATTCAGTCCAAGGAACCCGCAAAGCTCTTTCCGTCACAAAGCACTTCCTTTCCTATCCATTGTGTCTCTTACAGGTAGAAAAGTGATTAGATAATTGTGTTCACAATAAAGCAATTGGCTAATATTTAAGGAATTTAAGTGCAAGTCTTGAGAGGGGTTGTATTGGAGCTAGTTTGCTATACAGTAAGAGAATTTGGCTTGTAATCTGGCTCTCTTAACCACTCTGAAAGCTGGAAGTTTATCAAAAATGTCACACATGAAAATGAGCACTTGTGGCACTTGTTTAAATTCATGAAATAGCAGTCATTTCAGAGAGGAGAACTCGTTGAGTCAGAAGCCAATCTTTCCAGCCCCATCTGAACCCTGTGGAACTCAGCCTATTCTTACAAAGCTAGAAAATTGAAACCTATGTAGCGATCATGATAGGTAATGTGACATTATGATTCCATTGCCTGTACATTTTCTAAAACTTCTTAGGCTTCGAAGAAAATATTTTAATTTAATACCTGGCCTTTGTCAATCTATATAAGTATACATTTCATGATAAATTTTTTTTTTTTTTTTTGCAGCACCAGTGATCAAACTCATGACCTCATGCTTGCCAGGCAGGTGCTTAAGCCACTGAGCTAAATCCCTGGCCCTTGTGTTTTTAAGACAGGGTCTCACTATGCTATTCAGGCTGGTCTTGAGCTCACTTTGTAGCCCAGGCTGGTCTCCAACTCACAACAATCCTCCTGTCTCAGCCTCCCGAGTGCTGGGATTACAGGCGTGCACCACCAGGCCCGGCTGGTAACTTGAGTCTTAATTTTTCCTTAACATTGTAAGTTTTTTATTTTACAATTAGTTCCAAAAAAATCTAAAGGTAGTTACTAAAATTAGAGTACTTTGCACTCAGAAATTCAACATGTTCCCTCTACAGGTAAACTGGGAACACTAATATTTCCTGAGTGCCCATCTGCCTCATGGAGACCAAGATGCTTTCAAATATGTTTATGTTAATTTTGACAACTGTGCAACAAATGTTCATCTATTTTATTTTTTAATAATTTCATTTTATTTTTTAATTTTTATTTTAATTTTTAATTTTATTAAAAATAAAACAAAATTTCATACTCAAGTAATAAGAGAATAACAATAGTTATACTGTATATCATCATCTTCAAAGTAGTTACTCAGCATACAAGACATACACCAAAAAGATTCCTACAAAAAGAAACAGAGAATAACACAAATCTTTCTTTTCAACAAAATAGGTTAAGTTAGTAGTATAAATGAAACCAATTAGCATATATATTGAAATATCTTTAAAACAATAGAATCTGTGTTTGGGAAAGTGTTTGAACCTCTCCCTGTTTTCTACTCATCTCTCTTCATTTGGTTCTTTATTTGTATTTATCATATAAGGGAAATATGTGATATTTGAACTTGTGTGTCTGATTTATTTCAATTTATAATCTCAAGATGTATTCATTTACCTACAAATGCCTTAGGTTTATCTTTCTTTACAGCAGCATAGTACTCCATTATGTATAAGTATCATATTTTCCTTATCCTTTCAACTGTTGACGGACATATACACTATTTCCAAGATCTAGCTATTATAAACTGTGCTGCTCTAAACACGTATGTATCCCTGTAATATGATGATTTTTAACTCTTTTGAGAAGATACCTAGAATGGGGATAGCTGGGCCAAATGGAATTTCTATTTTTAGTTTTTAAGTAATCTCCATGCTGATTTCCGTAGTTTACATTACTGCCAACAACACAGTAGCGTTCCTTTCCCCCCACATCTTCACTAGCATTTGTTATTATTAGATTTTTTGATGGTAACAATTTTTGCTGGGGTGAGATGGTTTCTCAGTGTAGTTTTAAATTGCATTTGTTTAATGGCCAGTAATGATGAACATTTTTCCATATGTTTATTGGCCATGTGTCCTTCTTCTGAGAAGTGTCAGTTCATTTCAGATGTCCATTTTTTGATTGTGTCTTTTATTTTTGGGGGAGGATCTAACTTTTTTGAGTTTTTATGTTAGTCCTCTGCCTGAGGAATAGCTGGCAAAGATTTTTTTCTCATTTCTTCTCACTCCGTTCATTGTTTCTTTGGCTTGCAGAAGCTTTTTAATTTGATATGATCCTATTTGTTGATTCGCAGTATTATTTCTTTTGCCATCGGGGGGTCTGTTCAGAAAGTCCTTGCCTGCTCCTGTCCTCAACAGTTGTACTTATTCTATCTTCCAGTAGACTAAGTGCTTCTGTTTTAACATTTAGATCTTTGATTCATTTTGATTTTAATTTAATATATGGTAAGACTAATCTCCCAGTTTTAGAGTTAGTAGAACCAAAGCTCAGAATTTAAATAGTTTATTAAAGATCTTCGGAGTAAATCGGAGATAGGCTATAACCTAGGTCTACCTACTTTCAAAACTTTATCCTCTTTTTACCTTACCATATTGTCACAGACTAAGTTCTAACTATTTTTGAATTGTCTTTACCTTTCAGGCATTAGTGAATGACAATATTTTTAAATAGTTTGTAAGTTCTTTAACACCTGGAATTCAAGCTCAAATAATATCTATATACTCATACTAATCAAAATGTAGGACTTGGCCGGGCATGGTGGCTCATGCCTGTAATCCCAGCACTTGGGAGGCTGAGGCAGGCGGATCATTGTGAGTTCGAGACCAACCTGGGCTACAAAGTGAGCTCAAGGCCAGCCTGAATGGCATAGCGAGATCCTGTCTCAAAAAGACAAGGGCTGGAGATTTAGCTCAGCAGCCTAAGCACCTGCCTGGCAAGTGTGAGGTTGTGAGTCTGATCCCCAGTGCTGCAAAAAAAAAAAAAAAGAAGTAGGACTTTACCTAAGCAAACAAATAGTCATTCTAAGATATAATAATGAATAAAACTCTAATTCATGCATTTGCTAATTTGTCTTGTCTATATGAAACCATTGCTTTGTTTTTGACATATACATATTGTCTTAATATTGTAGGGAAAAAGAATTATTTCTTCCTTACCTATTACTCAGTTCATAGCTGAGATGCTTATAGTTAAAAAAGACAAGACAAAAACACACAAACTCATTTCATACACATGCTATGGGAGCCTGTGAAAGGAAATGAAGACTCAAGGGAAAAAGCACATTGTGTATTTTTATGAGTCTGTTTGATCAAGAGTAAATACTTGCGAAGAAATATGATGGGAGGAAAAAACCTATGCTCTAGTGGTGATAAGCTGAAGGAACTTAGAAAGACCCGTTTGTTCAGATTCTTCTCTTTGTCTCTGTGTATTCAGAGATAAGGACATTTGTTCCTTTCTTCCAGGGTCTTCTTCCAGGAAGGGGACTTCACAGATGAGGGTCTTGCGACCTGCTTGAGGGGAGAGTGGGAGACGGTAAGAGCAACCTTCCCACTCCTGCTATTTTCTCAAATTCCTTCACCTTTAAATATTCAATGTGCTGCAGGTCCAATTTGGGTGGCAAAGCACATGCAATATACAATGTCCTGTTTTGAATTTTCCAGACCACACACACACACACTCACACACTCACACACACACACACAAAATGCTGAGATGTGCTATTTGGGGACCATGTATCTTGAAATGTTCAATGTATTCTTAGATCTTTCACCTATGCATGCGTTATAAGTGTCCTTTATCCTATTAAAAAGTTACTTTTCTAGCCTAGAGATTACATTTTGTATTCCATTACACTTTATGATCCAGTGGCCCAAATACTGCAAAAATTTACTTTATTAAAAATGAATACACATGAACCTGTAGCATCTTTATTTAAAAGAAGAAGCATTCTTAATATATTCAGTACATCTGCATTTTTTTAAAACTAAAGGTTTGAGATACTAAAGAAATGAAGTTGTATTGGACTATTTCTCTTTTAAAATGTTATTTCACAAGCTCCCTGAGCAATGAGAAGGGCTTCTCTTCTGCTGCTTATTTCCGTCATGCTTTTTTTTTCTCCTGATCTGTCTTCTATCCCATTTCATTTTTACACCTTCTTACTTTTAAGGACATTTATCACACCCTGCAAATGCTGCTTGCACATCTCTATTCTGTTTATGAAGGGGTAATGTCATTGGCATTTTAATATTTCACAGCAGCAGTCATGACCAAACATTCCCCTCCTTGGTTTTCCTCTTCCCTTTCCACGTCTTCCTCTTTAATTTTATTTTTCTTAAGCCTGAACAGAATACCCATAGCAAGTGGAAATAAAGCTGGCTTTTTAAAAAGGGTGACCAGAGTGCACAGGGAAAAAGCCAAATACACACCCTGACTGCTCCCCAAAAAGGGAACCAGCGTGAATCCTGGAATGAGAAGCTGCTGAAAAAGGTGCAGCCTGGATAGGGAGAGAGGGTTTTCTGGTTGGCCTCACTATGTGAGGGAGGTTGTAGGAACTGTGGAAAACCTGGTCTTTCCAGAAACGAGACGTACCCGTGGTGAGGTTCACCGCATAAGACAAAGAGAGGCTCACTAATCGACTGTGTGTTTCTGCCTGGATTCAGAGTCAGGCAGCCGTCTCATGGTTCTCCTTTGGCAGACATCTTCTATTGTGCAAAAACCCTATACAGATGACCTCCTGGCTGTGTAATTTAAAATGGTGTTTCTGAACGGCTAGAATAAGGTAGCTGCTGTTTTTCACTCAGGTATAGCGTGAAAGCCAAGAAACCACCATCCAAGTCCTCATTAAAGTACTATCACTTTGGTCTTCCTTTAGAATTTCTCTTTCATCATCATTTTTTTCCTGTAAACTTTAAAAGTCTCAGTAGTGCCAGGCATGGTGGCACATGCCTATAATCCCATATATCCAAGAGACCGAGGCAGGAGAATCACAAGTTCAAAACCAGCCTGGGTAACTTAGCGAGACTCTGTCTCAAAATAAAATACCAAGGGCTGGGAGTGTACCTCAGTGGTAGAGCACTTGCCTAGCATGCACAAGGCTCTAGGTTCCATCCCTGGTACTGCAAAAAAAGAGAAAAGGAAAAGAAATTTAAAAGTCTCAGCACTAAAAATGATAGGCGGCTTAAAGAAAGTTGAGCTTTTGACTAGAAAAACATAAATTATCAAAGCTCTAAGTTCTACAAGTAATAGTACTTTGTGTGCTTAAAATTTTTCACAGTACTATTAAAATTGCCCATTCATTACTCAGTGAATGCTTACTGAATACCTACTAGGTGCTGAGAATTCTTGGATGATAGTAGATGCAGCAATGTCCATGATGAGTAAGGCTCCTGCTTTCATACTCTGGAACAGTGCGAGGTGGGAAGTAAACAGTAAGTAAACAGAACATTTGCAGGTGATGATCAGATGTGTAGAGACAATAAAGTGGTGCTGTATATATACAGGACTCTGGAGGGGTGACTATTTTAGGTTGAGTGGTCACGAAGCGTCCCTTCAAAGGGAACATAGGGCAGACTTTCTCAAGACTTTGTGGAGAACTTGAAAAATCTATGTATTTCAGTGGCTTTGCCTTAAGAGCACATCCATCCTGAGACTCTGTCTGAGAAAACCAAAACCAGTAGAAATTGAAGTTTTGTCACAGGCACATAACTACCCCACACAATGTCTGGGCAAGTATCATCCTGCACAATCGCTTGACAATAAAACAGTGCCCCTTTCTCAGGGCAAGTGGCTTGTGTAATGCACAACCTACACAAATGGGTGTAAAATCCTCTCCACAAAGTCAGCCAAGCTGGGAACCAGGAAATGACCTTGCTTCTCTGCCTGAGGGGAAGACCAATCATGTAGAAACAGACAGACTTTCTTCAGGGAGCGTGCAGGCAACTGAAGTCCCTCGGTCATATAACTTAGGATGAATAAGTACACACTGTTCTGGGGGAACGGTATAGTGGAAATTTGGGGGGATTTGTCAAAGACTGACTCCTTGTAATATTTCTTGGTGAGCAAAGTTTTTGCTGAAAGGATAAAAAAAAACTTATCATCTTTAAATCTTCCTAGGCAAGGGACTGCTCCTTCTATATTTAAAATCAGAGAAACCTATTAGCATGGACTGAAGGATCCTAACTAAGCCTCAGTGTTGGACAAAAGCGATGGCTGACATAAAAGTGGCGTGAAGTGCAGCAAGAGGGCACTGAGGAAGAAGGGAGAAAGCAGTCCTTGGTGGGGGTCCATGGTGGCAGATCCTATAAGTATACCAGTAGATTTAGGTGCAAGTAAAAAGGACCCCAAACAGTGTTTAAATAAGATAGATTATGTCTTTCTCATTTAGAAGAAGGAAGGGAAGGAGTAGTAGAAAGACAAAGAGGAGAAGGACAAGGAGATGGAAGAGAAGGAAGAAGTCTGTAAGCAGATAACCTACATCAGGGCTACAGGGGGCTTCTATCTCTTTGTTGTGCCATATTTAATTTTTATTTCCAAAATAACATCAAGGTGAGGATTATATCCGTAGTCTAGGTCGCTAGGAATAAAGGGAACAAAGAAAATGTGTGGCCTCCTTCTAAGGAACTTCCAGAAACTTCCACATGGCACGTGTGCTCGCACCTCATTGGCTAGAATTTCATTCTTCCCTGTGAGACCTATTTGCAGGAAAGGCTGGAGTATGCAGTCTGTTAGCTGAGTAGCCATGTGCTCAGCTGAATCCAGAGTTCAGCAGACGATACTGAAAGGTAGCCAGTAGCTTCGCCAACCAGACCCAGGTCTCCTGGGCCCGATCTGGGGACAGTAAGCATCAACGTGTAAAAACTCTGAAAGCTGGCCGCTAACTGTTAAAGCTGGCCATTAAGAATTGTGATATTTAGGGGCATGAAAGGCATTTAGTGAATATAATTTTCCTTTCTTCAATCTGTTATAAATAGTTTCTCCAGTTCTGCCTACTGCAATGCTGCTGTTGTAGTTGTTGTTGTTTCCTTTTCATAAGAAGATCCTGAGACAAGCCTGTTTGTCTCTTTCTCCAGCAATCCCAAAGTTCGTGCTCAGGGAACCGCTTATTCCTAAAAACTCCTGCCCCAGCGATGCTGTGTAAAAGGTCATTTTTTTTTAACAACTCAGACAGCACGTGGACAGATAGCCCTCTGGTAAATGACAAGGCTGCCCCAGACATGGCTGCAGACTGTGGTCACAGGGGTTGTGTCTTGTGTATAGCTCGTGCCCCGCAGCCGACGCAGGGTTACACCTAAACCGAGAGCCACCTACATCAACTGGAAGAAAAACAGGAAGTCCATGAGCCGGGCGTGGTGGCTCACGCTTGTAATCCCAGCACTCGGGAGGCTGAGATAGGCGGATCGTTGTGAGTTCGAGACCAGCCTGGGCTACAAAGTGAGCTCAAGGCCAGCCTGAATGGCATAGTGAGACCCTGTCTCAAAAACAGGGCTGGGGATCTAGCTCAGCGGTCTGAGCGCCTGCCCCGCAAGCGCAAGGTCGTGAATTCAATCCCCGGTGCCGCAAAAACAAAAAGAAAAACAGGAAGTCCTTTCCTAACAAGTCGACTCTGTGGGGGCAGTTCACCCGCTTCCTGAACCCCACGCAGGAATCTTTCTTGCTGCTTTCTGCCCATAGGTATCCGCTGGTCCAAGTCAGAGGAGGCCAAAGCTTCAGCTGTTCTCTTCTTGGGTGCCCTGGGCGCCTTCTCTGCTCCACACACGATCAAGAAGCCCAGGACACAGGGCCACTTGCTCAGTGTGTACCTGTCTCTGCTGCCTCCATCACCCATGCGCCGTGGATTTGCACAGTGGTCACTTGGCTGCAACATTTTTTTTTTCCTTTGAAAAAGGAAAAGGCAAAAACTTTATGGCTTAAAAGTAGAAGTGTCAAGATGGTGTTACAATTATAGCACCAAAGTCTGGAGAAATGCCTCAGACATGGAAAGCATTAAAATATAGAAAGCTGGTTTTCTAAAATAGTTTTATGGCACTGATTTAAATGGTTTGGATTTTTCCCCTTTGAAGTTTATTTTACTTTCTTCTTCTTTTGATTGTAATCAGTCACCTAACAGATAACTGCGAGAGGTCTTTGGGAATGGCAGATTTTAGTTTTCGGTTCTTTTTTTTTTTCTTTTTCTTTTTATGGGATCTTGTTCATGCTAGGTAAGTATTCTTGCATTGAGCTATGCCCCCAGCTCTAAGGAATAGTAGTTTTTAAATGATGAGATATCAAAATGACTTTAAGAGAGAAAAAAGTAGAAACTACAAACACAATGACCGGGAAAGTAGCTACCTCCATATAAGACGGAATAAAGGTCTAGAGCTCAGGTTCAAGGTCATTTCTCATTGCTTAAAGACTTGAAAAACAAGGAAACAGAAAACTTCTCAACCCCAAACAACCTCAACGTAAAAACTGTCACCAAAAGTCTTTCCTCCCGGAGGAAAAATGTCAAGGACATTTCTAAGTAATTGGACAAACCATCAAACATGACTGTTTAAGATGTTTCCCTTCTGAAAGACTTTTGGTTTGGTATCTTTAATCTCCAGAAAAAAAATATATATATATGGTAAGCCATATATTATTTCTGAGTTTTAAAGCTTTTAGAGAAAATTCTTTTAAGCTACCTGCTCAGTATGTTTGCTAATGTAAGAAGTCACTTATTCTGGAGTCCCAAGATGCCCTGGAAATCTTCCTGGTTGGATGCCTTGTCAGCATGAATAACTTCACAAAAAGTTTATGAATGTGTGTGTGTGTGTGTGTGTGTGTGTGTGTGTGAGTCTTGTTCCACCTTCTTCTCATTATATTAATGAGTGCCACCCACAATGAAAAAGTAACATTTTCTGAACTAGAAAGAGTAAAATAAGGTAAGGGACTAATATTGTTAGCCATTTCTTTTGACTACATATTAGCACCTGTAGCATATGCCACAGCACATTTCACATAAACATAGTCTCAAAAAGTGGTTTTTGTCCGTGTTACACCTACA
>RJWT010053333.1:0-10437 GCA_004365215.1 Cuniculus paca | reverse complement strand
TTTAGACTCAGAACTCTGGGTCAACACCTTAGGACATCAGCACTTTAGTTCTTATGTTGGTTTCTGTGTGATCAACTTCCCCGATTAAATAACTGAGGGCCTCTTCAGGATAAGTTTCTAAAGGGACTTGCCGTTCCAGAAGGTTTTCCATGCTCCTCCGACACTGACCTAAATATCGTCACATGCATAGTCTGTACCCTCTCCATCTTTAGTGACCGAGTATCCTCCATCAAGCACACTCACTGCCCTCTTGCCTCACTCTCAAAGTCCTCTGCCCAGCCAGGGGCCCCTTCCCATGCTAAATACAAACAAACTAACAAACAACAAATAGCTCTATGCACAACTCTACCACTGAGCTTAAATAACTGTATTATAAAACACATATCATATGAAATTGCTACCTCTGACCACATCTGACATTTAAAATGGAAATTTCATGAGTCACACAAACAGTTATCTGTTTCTGAGTCTATATCCTCTGCCAGATCCTGAGGAAGAGCTATGTTTTGTTTTCTGCATATAATCAGATTTTAATACATGCCTGGGCACATCCTGGTCTCAGTCTATGGCTGATAAATGAGTGAATGGAGGGACAGCCTGGGCGTCTGCTCAGGGCCACCGTCTTGGGAAAGACTGCTGAGACGTAGTATTTGACAATAAAGAAGTTATGTGACCTAGAAACAACCCCTCTGTCTGACAGGACTATAAACAGTACACATTTTTGTGGACAATCTATTTCCTCAATAAAAACATGACCACAATGACAGATAAGCACACTATTTATGCCCTCGCCGAATGATTTTTCTCTTAGGTTAGCATATCCTCCAGTACCTCACAAGAAGGGAGTTAGCCCTCCAGTCTCTCTCTTTCATCTCATGTTTACGAGTGGTCTGTTGACAACAAAGACAAGGCATTTTGGTCAAAGTCACCAGTTTTAAACATTTCTGTTCACACAGGGCTAATTCGGTTGCTAAGTGGAAGCTGGTTCCTAGGGAAGGCTTTTTTTTCCCCCTCAGTGTTCACCATGTTGAATTCACCTCTATGGGTGTTTCTTCCAGTGTGCTATGTCCAACATAGTATTTATAATGAGGCCTCCTTAGCTAATAGCTGGCGAAATTGCTGAGGAGCTCAGCAGAAGTATCTGTTTCTTTGTTTTTTCTTTTTTTCTTTTGGTACTGGTCTTTGAGCCAGAATATTTTCTTCACAGTGATGTTCAGACTTGTCCTGAATCAGATGAAGAGACTAAGCTTATCATCATTTCTACAGTCAAATTTCCACCTCAGGATGAACAAAGTGAGAAAAACTAAATATTAAAATGAGCAATGCTTAGAGAAAAGATGAAGAAGGACAGCTGGGCATGTTGGGACATAACTGCAATCTCAGTACTTAGCAGGCTGAGGCAGGAAGATCACTGAGTTTGAGGCCAATGTGGACTACACTGTGAGTTCAACGCTAGGCTCAACTACGTAGCTCAACAACAACAACAACAAAAGAAAAAAGAAAAGAGAAAGAAGAAAAAGAAGGAAGGACAAAAAAGAGAAAACTAGTAAAAATCATACAAAGATTATTTTGGTTAAAAATAATGAGATATTTATCTGTATATATATATATAGAGAGAGAGAGAGAGAGAAAAGAGAGAGAGAGAGAGAAAAAACCAAAAAATGTATGTATCAAGAAAAGAAAAATTTGTATAAATATTTTAATACTAAATCTACTGAGAAGTCATGAGATTAATACAAGTGACCTTTGGCCTCTACAATGAGAAGAGGTGCTCAAAGTGGTGACCATTAGCTTTTAGGCATTTATTAGTATGGTGAACTACTGAAGTGTGTATATATTTTTTTGGTTGACTCTCTTATTTACATATATAAATTCACTAATTTTGCCTCATAGACTCACCATATATATAGTGACAAAGGGCTTGGTGTCTGAACAGACTTTTAACTTTGGCACTGTGAATCAAAGCATGGGTATTCCTGAAATTCCTGCCAAGCCATATAAATATGGGGGGGGTGCGTGTGTGTGTGTGTGTGTGTGTGTGTGTGTGTAATTCTTTTGGTGTTGTTGGGGCTTAGCTTAGTAGTATAGCATATACTTATTACATGTGAGGCCCTGAACTGGACCCCAAGCAACACCAAAGGATAATCTATATATATTCAATGAGTCTATAAGGTAAAATTAGTGAATTTGTTTTTCCGTCTGGTTCTCACCACTTTAAATTTCTTTTTGGTGAGGGTGAGTTGGAAATTCAGAAATTTTGGGAAAATAGGCAGTTGTTGACCTTCAGACTGGACTTCCATTCCCAAGGTCAGTGGGTCAGCTGTTCTAGGGACCAGGCATCTTCGCAGCATCAGCAGCATTGGTCCGCTCAAAGCTGGAAAGTCAGTCACTGTCCCCAGGCAGGCCAGAGAGAAGGAGCGCAACGTGTGTATCTGAGGCTGAGGTGTGGATGCTCAGGTATCTTAAAAGTCTTTACTGGTGTCCTCAGGTCCTGATTATCAGGCTCAAAATTCCTTTCAGCATTTTTCTCTCTCTGGGATGGAAGAGGGTATAGGGTATTCATGCATAGAAAACCTGTCTTCTATGGTTTTATGCATAGAGAACCCGTCCTTCATGCCCAAGTTTGCTAAGAAAGGTCATCTTGCCCTACAAAAATATCCAACATGACCCTCCAAGCAACCACAAATCTTGAAGCATCTGATAGAAATCTCCCAGGCATAATAGTCAGCCATTTTCTTTGATTTGGTTTCTAGTTTATGAAGAAATGGAAAGTAAAAACTGCAGTTTTCGAAATAGTGAATGATTTGTAAGGATTGGTCAGTCACAGAAATGGCCCCTTAGGAAAGATGACAAAGGGAGACATCATCTTTCATTTAACTGGTTCACAGTGGCCTAAAATCATGAGGGGCTCTCCTAAGATTGGCCTTCTGCAATGAGAGCAAAAGGGTATTCTCACTTAGCTTTTTTATGGAAAGCTAGGATTTCATTAAAGACCTGCTAACCTACGTATTTGTTTGTTTGATAACAAGACCAATCAATGGGCTATTGTGTTTTAAAACATCTATATTGATGTATTTTCATATGTATTTTTGTAGATACATCACCCCAGGCTAAAATGACATTTAAAGGTAAGCTTTGGACAATGTGTAAATGCTCAGTAAGTCATATAAATGCATAGATTTTTTTTTAATGTATTTGACTTCTTAGCACGGAGAATGTTATAGTTGCTGGACTGTACTTTATGGTACCCCAGAAGTGCTTTGCTGGACTTCAATTTTGATGTTGAATACCTTCCTTTCAGAATTTGGGAGATTTGTGCAAAAATGAGGGCCATGCTGGATCATGGGTGATAAAGAATCCTCCCACAGAGCATACGAATGTTTAAAGGAAAGTTCTCAGGATTTTAAACAGCTTATTACAAACTAAAAGAAGCCGTATTGGAGGGAGGTGGCATGAGCTGGAGCAAGGGACTTTACCCTTGAAAGAGCAAAGGCTAAGAGGTTAGAAATTATCCCCAGAGCCAGTTCCCTGGTGATAATAAAGCCAAGTTCACAAGCTGGAAACAAGACTGACCTTTAGCACAATTTGAATGTAGTGGTTGCTTTCTCTACTTCCCTTCTTTATCTTTTCTGTCTTGCTGTAAACATCCTCACTTTCCCCAGCCCAGTACTTGACACTATCAATATTTATGTCTGCTCTCTCTTTAGCATGGGGAGAGAAGACTCTAAGCCTTAGGCCCTACCCTCAACCATGTTCTGCTTCTGTACTCCTCCAACCTGAGCATGGAGCTGCCATGTTACCCTAAGGATTGTCTTCTCCAAGAAGGTTTTTCCTTTGTCTTCCTCCAAATGCATCCAATTGTAGATATGTTAAATAGAGTCCTTGGTAGGTAAACAGTTGAAGACAAGGTGGGTCCCTTAAATTCCATCATATAAATGACTTTCCCTTGTTTTGTGTGACCTACAGGCTCACTCTGAGGTCATTCCTAATCTCGGGGACACAGAGGTCAGTGTCAGTGTTATGATGAAGAGCTGGCCTTTTCTCCAGGACAGTGACAAACTGTTCTCACTCAGCATAACTCCAAAAGGATGATTTGGATTTGTGAAAGGTGAGCAGTGGAATGTGCTCCTATTTTCAAATGTATAGAATATATAGTTCTAGATTTTTTCATAAAAGGCTAATAGGAGTCCTCAGGGAGCATGTTTTAATGAACAAATAAGAATGATTTGTAATTCGGGCATTAATTGCCTATATCTAAATAGCAGTTTCTGAAATGCTTAAGGGTCTGTTTGAAACCAGTTTGTTCTCTTTAAACCTTGGCCTGCAATTTAATTTGCATTCAAAATTTACTCCCAAGCCCCTTATTTCACAGAAAAAAACAAAGGTAAATTTCAGCTCTATCCATGAGGTCCATATTTGTCTGTTTTTTTTTTTTTTTTAATCAGAATCACTGGTTTTGAATCCCAAGCTATCTGGCGTTTTACTGTGACTAATGCTTGGGTTAAGGCACATTTAAAACATGCAGTTTGCTGTCCTTGTTTCATGGCGCTAATTTTAACCAAGGCTGCAGTGATAAAAATCTACATAAATAAATGCATAAATAAATAAAATCTACAAGGCTTCCTGGAATTGCCACTTTCCTGAAACAATAGTTTCCAGAAATGATTCTAATTAGTGAGTATTCCATTGGCTCCAGTGGACAACTTTATAGATGGTTTCCATTTGCAGGAACTTGTTCACAACATGGGCTCACTTTCATAAACACACACATGCACACATGTGTGTGTGCTTTCTGTTAGTTTGCTGGCTTTGGTATTTGCCATTTACATCTCAAATAGTCCTGAAGCTAAACATTAAGTATGCATTCAGTAGGGCTCTGCTGACACTCTGAGCATATATCATGGAGCAAATAATACAGAGCTCTCTCAAAGAGATCTGATTGCTGATAAACCTGTAATCTTTTTTAAAACATTTCTGCTCATGGAAAAATAGGGATCCAAAATCCAAGAAATACATATAATGGAAATCCCAATGGCAATAAGGGGACATTCTGCAGGTGGCCCCCTCCAGTCTTGGGAAAAAGTTGACTTTTCATGAAGCTCTTCCAAACAGCTGGGGAAATCCAACCTTAATGTTGATCAGACTCCAGTGAGTGGAGGTCAGCAGGAACATCTGGCTAGCCTCTTAGAGCAGCATATCCTCATACTCTGTGCTTTCCTGCACACGTGTTCACTCTTTAGGAAATATTTTACTTATTCTACCATCTGCAAAACAATATGGCCTCTGGAACACAAGTAAGAGTTGGATCTCGTCTTTAAATTTGTCTTAGGTCAGTGAACAGTGGTGCAGCAAAAAGCATCCTTCTCTCACTGACAGAGTGATTAACAGTGTTTGTCTCTCCTTTTTCTTTTTCCAGAGGTATAGCTTTTATTAAGTCTCCTATGAGCAAAGATTAAGCCATGAGCTTGTAGTGATTTTCTTGTACAGCATGAAAGAATGGCACCATCATATCAATTAATGTTGGCATATTATTCAGCACAAGAAAAATGAAACTCAGTAGTTTGGTGTGTTACAGCCTTAGGAAAGTGCTCGCTGTCGGAGTTTCCATGAGGCTCATGACAAGAAGCAGTCTCCTGGAAGGGCCACGTATCTGTGCTTTCCCATTTTGAGGCCTCTGCTCAAGAAAGAAGAGGGAACTGCTCAGAAAATTGGGCAGTGGCTGGGATCTGGACATGGATGCTCAGTAAAGATGTAAATTTCTGTTTATTTTGGAGGAGGATCCTAAAAAATGTTGGCTTATCATGCAAGGATTTTTCTATTGTTTTGGAACTTGCTTGAATCGAACCAAACTCTGCTGGAATGCACCTCTAAACAGGCTCTCTCTCTCTCTCATGGTTTCTAGTATTTCCTGTCTCTGGCCAGGCTGTCGCAATCTGAACAAAGTTTCTTATGGTATTTTATTCTGTTTGGACACAGTTCTAGTACAAACCTGGGATCACGTTGAGGCAATGGGAAACAGAGAAGAGAAATCATTGAGGAAAAGCCTGGCCTGGTCTCCCAGTGCCTGCTAAAAGAATATGAAAGTTTATTATTGTTTATTTTAGTGGCGGATCAGTGGAGAGGAAAGAACACCATATTAAAAACCGGAAACCTGAGCTTCAGTCGTTGTTTTTTTGCTACCTAAGATTGAATTTGTAAGGATATTTTGCCTCATCTTTAAAAGAGACGAATAGTTTAAAATCCTTTGCAGCTTTTACAGAACATATGCCAAGGGCCTATCCATCTCATTCTGAAAATGCTTGAAAACTGCAAGGATTATTTTTCTTTTCTTTTCTTTTCTTCTTTTTGGTACCAGGGATCGAGCTCACAGCCTCACGATTGTCAGGCGGGCACTTATACCGCTGAACTAAATCCCCGGCTAAGATTATTTTTCTGACTCGCTCTTTGACCTTATGTCAGAACACTTATCACACATGGAGACTCTGTGATTAAGCATTTTCACTTTAACACCAATATTAATATTTTAAGCAAGTACCATGGGAATTAGTTGCACACACATTGTCTCTAGTTGACAGTTTTGCTGATCCAGGAAAATATATAACTTTTGTCCTTTTAATAATGGGCAAACCTAATGTCCTTTCCCCTTTCAAATCTTCTCCTTCATTACATAAAAAGAGAACAATATTTATGGATCTCCTTCCCAACCTCCTCCAGGGCCTCTCTGTGCAGCCTCTCAGATGGTACCCCGACAACTCAAAATGACCCCATCTCCCCAGAAGACAATGAGACGATGTCTCTTGGAATTATGAAGTGATGGCCTTGGCCCTCACACCTTCCCAGTTTAATCACAACATTCTAATCTCTTGCTTTTCCTGAAACAAGTCACACACATCGTTGCCTCTGTATCTTTGCCCACAAGGTTCCCTCTTCCAAAAATATCTCTGCTATTGAATGAAAGTGATTATTTTAGTTAATTTCCTCAAACAATAAAATTCTCAGGGGCAGGAACTGTGCGTTGTACCTCACAACACAGATAAATAAACGATTTTGGAAAACATGCTATCTTGACATATTTTGCTTAGTTTGCATTACCTTGAAATACAGCTAATGAAGAGGGAAGGAGATTGAATACTACTTAGGAAGTTCCATGGGGCTGGGGTGTAGCTCAGGGGTAGAGTGCATGCTTAGCATGTGTGGGTCTCTACGTTCAGTCTCCAGTGCTGCCTCCCCCAAATTTAGGTTGCATGCAATTTAAAGTACAAATGCTTGAGGAGACCACTTGTGGGAGGGGGGACAAGGCAGCCCGGCGAGGGCAAGTGGGGGACCCAGCCGGGTTGGGCCCCTGGATCCTGGTTCTGTACAATGTGGTTTGCTGTAAAACTCAAACTTCCAGCCAGGAAAATATAAATAAATAAATAAGCAAATAAATAAATAAATTACATTGCAGACTGTACATAAACAAATTATAATCTATCTTCTCTTTCTTTTGAGCCATGACTCCCTACTCAAGTCATGTGTGTCTTCCTTCATTGTTCATCTGGTCCATTCTTGAAACCCAGAACTCTCAGAAAATCCCAAAGGCATTTCTTCTTCCTCATCTTTTTTCTATTATCCAGCATGTTCCCATTTTAAAGTGCATTACAATGTACAAAAGAAATTTGTAAGCATAAAATGAGATCCATAGAACACTAAAATTCAGGATAGGGAGTGGGGAGTGTGCTTCTAGAAGACATTGTAGAGACATAGAGAGCAAAGTGATTAGAGCTGTGTGGGCTCTACTTCAGGTCCATCACTTTTTTCACTTCTCTCTGCTCCTCAAAGTCTTCAGTTCTGAAATGGTAATAACAGGGTTATTACAGGATTAAGCACATTACTATACACTTGGTTCTCATTACCTGAGGAAGTTATGTTCTAAAAATCCTGAGACTACCAAATTAGAAAATACTCAAGCACTGGTCCTAGGGTGAATTTGTGGTTATTTTCTGTGAGCCTCTGGTCACATCACTGCCATTAACTGGTCAATACATCACTTATGTCATCTGTGTTTTTAGTTAAAGACACATACACGCACACACATGCACATATACATGGAGATAGAGAAAAAGATTTGTTAAAATTGAACTCACTTCCAACAGCAGTATAACTCATGCCTGAGTGAATTCCACCCTTTGATAAGCTCCTCCATCCATAAGCATACAGTTTCTTCGCGAGGCACCTCACAGCTTTCCTGTGGTTAGAAACACACTTGACAATATGCTTGGAGGCCACTGCAAACAGCGTAACTACCAGGAAGAAGGACAAATAATGTAAATATCACAGCATTGAAATACAAGGTGTTTGATAAATGTGAATAATATCTACTTACTATTAGCAGACTTTAAGAAAAGGAGATTATCCTTAATATTGTGAGTGCACCTCACCCAATCCATTGAAGGTCACAAATGCTGAGGTTTCCTGGAGAAGGAATTCTGCTTGAAGACTGGAGAATCTACCCGTGCCTGAGTTTCCAGCCTGTCAGTCTGCCCTACAGATTTCAGACTTGCAAATCCTAGTCACATGAGCCAGTTCCTTAGAGTAAATCTTACTACACACACATGTGTGCATGCATACACACATACACACACATGCAACACACACGTGCGCACATCTCTAAAGGTTAGTTTCTCCAGAGAACTCTGACACACTGCTGCCCATTATTTCCCCACTGCAGTGACGATGTAGTCAAGAGTGAGAAACACCAGACTGGAAACCAGGAAGCCTGGCTCTTGTCTCATCTGAGTCTCCTTATCATCGGCCCTATGGATAAAGTGGCCATTCTCTGTGGCTCACTGTGGCTTCAAGATTCCCCAGCCAGAGAAAATAGGATGGGCCAAGGTTGACTGCTCCACCCGCCCTGTCCTCCTGCCCCTCACAGAATCATGGGGTACAAGGTCTGGAGAGAAACTTAAATGTTGTCATCCGATGTCACTGTTTCTTTATTTCTTGAAGTACCAACGTAAATCCCAGGCTTATGTTGCCTTTTTTCTACTCAAAACTGGGCGTAAAGCATGTAAGACTGAGTGGGTCCTTTGCCAGATTCTCTGAACTCTTGGGAAGTCCTGCCAAGTGTGGTTTTAGCAAAAAACCACAGGAAATTGGGTCAGCAGGAGGAGCAGGAGGGTGGGATTCTTTAAAACCCTGAAATGCCAGCAGAAAATTGATCAAAGTCGAGATGAATTTCACCCATCTCTTCTAACGAGCTGCTAATACTGTAGTGGCAGCCTTGTCAGGATAATTTGTCACACATGTCCCTGTGTGGGCTGAAGCCCCTTCAGAGCCATCTTCCCAAACAACTGTCACAAGCAACTTGCTGAATCAAAGCACTAAGACCTAAGGGAAAAAGAAAATGCAGAAATCGGGGGTGGGGTATGATAGCATTGGCCATCGATGACTTATCTGGGATCACCCTAGACTCGGATTACCCAACTTTAGTCAGGTCTACCTTCACAGAACTTGAGGACCTTGCTGCTACTTCAATTACGTTTGTGTACTGCCACCACCACAATGCTAACTGTCCAAAAGATGTTCTCCAGATAAAAATGCCACCTCCTGTAAAATCGCATGGTGTTGACTCTAGTTACCAGACCACTAAAGAACTTTGAGAAGCAAGACTCCTCACAGAGATGGCTTGCAGCAACCCCTCAGGCAGGGCAAAGAGCTCTTGGGCAGAGTGACTGGCTGTGACCCCAGAGAGACCTGAGTCCAGCGTTGGCTGTGGGGTGCATGGCTCCCCCAGTGAGTCCATCCATCACATGGAGAGCCTCGGACTTGCCTAAGTGGCTTTCAGGCCAGACAATCAATTGGCTAACACAGTTGTCACCACTGAGTCTCACAAAGGTCTCATTCTTTTTCCTTGCTTTTAACATAAGACCAGCAACAAAACATCTGTTGTTAGTAATTCAGAGGACAAAAAGACGGAACAGAATCGAAGGTACAGTGGGTATTGGGGGCAGAAATATGACCCTGTCATGGGCCAGGTTGTACATGATCCCTTCTGAAATTTAGCCATTTAGAATGGAAGGGGAAAAAAGTCATAATTCCCCTTTATTTTTTCATCTCTCTAATAACATGTCCCATTAAAATGAAATAGTACTATACTATTTGATGAAAGATTTCTAAATTATTTATGTGTTTACATATCTATTTATATATATCCTATTTCAAGTTGTACATTCAAGTTGTAACATTTGTATAACAATGTTAACTGCGTAGCCTATCTATATGGGAACAACTCGAATAGTGCAGGTTAAGGATCAGTCACACTTATCCTAGGCTGCTCCAGCTGAGAGGTACTGTAAATACTATATAGCCAGGCCAACACCATCATTTACCAGGCCTGTGATTAACCCAGGTGGCTTTTCAAATCTTACAAAATCAGTGGATCCACACTTCAAGTCC
>RJWT010053332.1:0-10446 GCA_004365215.1 Cuniculus paca | reverse complement strand
CTGTGCCAGTGTATTTCCTGTAACTCGATGGCATGTTCTAGCTTGGATTCCAGCCCCGCGGTCGTGCAGGCAAATGGCTGCAGAGCCAGTGTGGCTTGGGTGAGAGTTCAGGTTCTGGCGTTTGGTTTCCCTCATTGCGGTCCTGGCTCTGCCCCTGCAGGTCCCCCTGCCCGGGCTGTTCTTTGGTTTCTGTCAGCACAGTTCTGACAGCCCAGTGGAGGACTCAGGAAGACCAGGTCGCCGCTCTTGCTCATAATCTAGGTGAAGCTGGTGGGAGGTGGGAAGCAGCAGGTGGGGGTGGAGGAAAGTAGCCCCAGAGTGAATATTACAACTATTTGATGACACATTCAAAGTGAGTATGAGAAAAAGAAGAACAGTGACGACATCAGGGTTTTTGGTGTGGGAACCTGGAGGTGGCATTTGCTGAGATGAGTATGCTTTTTATAAAGGAATACCATGCTGTTAGTAGCACAACTTTTTTGTTTCTTTTGCTTTTCATTTTTGTAGGAGGTGGGTGGAGTTGAGAGCAAGCAAAAAAAAGTTCTAGCTGGGCATGGTGGCACATGCCTATAACCCAGCACTTGGAAGGCTGAGGCAGGAGGATCACCATGAGTTTGAGGCCAGGCTACAAAGCAAAGACCCTGTCCCAAACAAACAAATCAACAAAAACTAGATTAAGATTCACTTCCTGTCTAAATGCTTGCCCTTACTGGGAGAAGGCAAATGCCTTGAATGGGAGTAAATACCAAAGGCAACTGCAAAGGAAATCCATGCTCAGCAAAGGAGATACAAGAAATAAGTCACTTCAGAGCTTTGTTTTCGTCGGTGTTACTTCAGATACAGGGATGGTTGGTAGCATTAAACCTCAGTTGCTTTGGCTCTTGAGGTACAGATCATATACAGGGAGCTTACATGCTTTCACAAGTAATAAAACATGGGAATATTCTGTTTATTTTGGGGCGACAGTTTGAGACAGTCTCTCTTTGTAGTTGAGGCTGGCCTTAAACTCACTGTGTAGTCCAGGCTGGTCTTGAACTCATGGTGATCTTCCTGCCCCAGCCTCCTGTGTTTTGGGATTATAGGCATGCACCACACACCTCTATTCTGTCATTTTAAATGGTAATTCAGACACTTGCATCTAATAACCCTTAGTAATCCTTAAGAGTGGAATTCAGCATGAATATACATAGCATATGGGTTATTCATACTCAGTGTTACGTGTTAACACAAGTGAGTTAGAATAACATTGCTCAGGAAATACTACAAAGAACAGCTGGGGTATCATCCTATTAAAAAGCTTTTGCACAGCAAAAGAAATTACCAATAGTGAAAAGACAACCCATAGAGTGGGAAAAAATTTTAGCCAGTTGTCCCTCAGACAAGGGACTAATATCTAGAACATATAAAGAATTGAACAAAGTCAGATTCCCCAAATTCAAACACCCAATCCAAAAATGGGCACCTGAGATGAATACACAATTCTCAGAGGAAGAAATACAAACAGCAAGTAAATATATCAGAAAATGTTCAACATCACTTGTCATTTAAGAGATGCAACTTAAAATAATGCTAAGATTCCATATCACTCTAGAAATAATGGCAATTATTGAGAAATCAACCAATAACAAATGCTGGAGGGGCTGTGTGGAAAAAGGAACCCTTCTCCACTGTTGGTGGGAGGTCAGACTGGTGCAGTCATAGTGGAAATCAGTGTGGAAATTCCTCAGAACACTAGAACTAGAGGTCTCATTTGACCCAGCTATTCTCCTTCTGGATGTCTTCCTGGAAGAATTTAAATCATCATACCACAGCGATATATGTGCAACCATGTTTATAGCAGCACAGTTTGTAATAGCTAAATGTGAATAGTCTAGATGCCCATCAACCAAAGAATGGATGAAAAAGAGATGATTTTTTTATACAATGGAATATTACTCAGCCATAAAGAAGGATAAACTCAAAATATTTCCAGGTAAATGGATGTACCTTGGAATAAATTGGACACACATGTATAAATATTGCATTGTTTCTCTGATGTGAGAAACTGAAAGTGTAAATAAAGACCAAAGTGTATAATAAGTGTGGTGAAATGAGAAATTGTTAAAAAAAATGAGAACTAGGGAGAGGACAGGGGGAAAGGAAGAAAGGGAAAAGAAAAAAATTGATAAAAGAAGGATAAAATGGAAACAAAGTTTTATAAATAAGGAGGGAAAGGTGGTTGAAGGCGGGGAGGGAATGGGAGGAAAAAGGAATTAAGGAAAAAGGAATATATATATATATATTTGTATATATATATATATATATATATATATATACAAATTCCCTATGATGAATATGATTATTATGTGTATCCAAATTGTGCAATAAACTTAATAAAAAGATAACAATTGGATTAGTTAAATGAGATTAAAACATAAAAGAACTCTTTTTTTTTACTGTCACCATGGAGAGCACATGTATAAACTTTTCTTACATAGGAAAGAAGTGGTTTTTAACCTCAAGGCAAATAGTGGTAAGTGAACGTTGGTCTTTAAAAAAAGTCTATCTGTCTATCAATCTATCTCTCTATCTATCTGTCTATTTATTTCTATCTAAGCATCCCTGATTTTCTGTAGTCTTCTTGTTTTGTCTGTCAGTGGATTGAGAAGACAATTTTACGTGAGAGTATATGTTCTCCATGCTTTTAAGTGGTCGTCTAGTTTGCCTTTGCGACTTATTTAACCGGACTCAGTCCGTGCTCATTTTCCTTGTTTTCCCGAGCAATATAGGTAAGAGTGGTACAAAAATCCCTGGAGCTGAGTCAGTGAAAGTTGATACATTTCCATTTAACTGTGGGTTGTAGGGACGCAGGCTTTTGGCCTGCATTGCCATATTGCCCTCTAGAAGTGTTTCACTAGTTTAAACTCTTACCATTATAAATCATTGCCCTGTACTCTTGTACCTTTTTCAGGAATCTTTGCTAGTTTGATAGGTAGAAAGTGTTTGCTCATTACTTTATATCTTTTCCTTTACTTTGAGAGTGACTGTTTTTAGTGTTTTAAACCATGTGTTTTTTTTTCCTGTGACATTTATCTGCTTATCTCTGACTTGTTTTTCTATTACTTCGTGTGTATACATGCTTACATATTCCTTATATATTTAGAGCTTTAATCCAAATGTAACTTAAAATTCACTATCATTTCAATTTTTCAATTAAGTAGGAGAATGCAAATCACACAATTGCTGTATCCTTACTAGCAAAATTACTTTCTAAGATATTGTCAAAGTTGTGGAAGACCTAGTCCACTCAGACATTGTTTGTAATGTTATGAAGTATCCGCTTCTTTTACAAACAATATAATAAATATTAACCATAAAGTGTACATACTTAAATCAAATGTACGTATTTAATAATTCTATACCTAAACATGTATCATAAGAAAATATTTGAAAACTGATGGTAAATGCACTAAATAATTATAGCAGCAATATCTATAATAATGATAAGTTAAAAACAAGTGAATGAATTAAAAAATGGTTAAATTAGATTTATTGTTAAGGTATCAAATATTATTAAAATGATCAGGACCTTGAGCAGGTATGATGGCACATAATTGTAGTCAGGAGGTTGAGACAGGATAGTCAGGAGCTGGAGGCCAGCCTGCTCTGCATAGTGAGTTCAAGGCCAATTTGAACTGCATAGTGAGACCCTTCTCAAAAAATAAAATAGAATAAAGTAAAAATGATTAGGACCTTACAAATTGGCATATAAGGGTGCCCATGTATGGAGTGAAGCAGAATACAAAATTATTCCAACTTTATTATTAAAACAATAAAATACACATAGAAACAAAACCATGAAAGAAATATTGTGAGTTGTTTATGTCACCAGTTATGTGCATGTAGTTTCCTAGATACGACTGTAAAAAGCTCGTATTTATTAAGTAATTACTGTGTGCTGTCCAACAACAACACTGTGAGATAGGAATTGTGTTATTTTCAACTAACAAGGAAACTTCCATTTGCCTGATAAAGAAATTTATTACTATAGATGTTTTCAAATACGTACAGGAATAGAAAGGATACCGTAAAGACTGTCGTGTGGCTGTCCCTGGCTTTACCACTGCCGGCTTGCATCTTTGGCGAGCTGCAGGGGGGGTTAAAAGTCACATCTGTCCTATTCCCAAGCCCGTGCTTTTAGTCACAGTCCTCCTCATTTGGCAGTCGATGCTGCTCGGGTCTCACGATTGCTTGGTGTTCTGGTAGATTTGACAGGGAAGGGGCCTTGCTGGCTCCGACCCCTCAGAGCAGTGAGCATGTGGATGGTGAGGAGGTGCAGAAAGCCCTCTCTAACCCCGTGTATTTTGTAAGAGGCATGTTTTAGCTGCAGTGTTCGGCAAAGACAAAACCTGCTGATACAAGTTCGTCCTGCTTTATAAATCTTTGACCCGTTCTTCAAACTTGAGCCGCTCTAAAGGTGAAGGCCTATGGGTATGTTAGTCTTTCTCACTAAAGCGGCTTCTGCAGGTTGGGAAACCGTGTAATTATTAACTGTGGTAATGGACAAATGCTTGCAAGTTCCACCTGGTATCTCCATGAGCTTTACCCTCCGTGTGTACCCAGAACATGCCCCAGAGTCTTTGAAACTCATCTGTTGTGCTTGGCTTAACTCTTCTATGTAAGTTTGCTAAGAAAAACATTGTTTTCCCCGTCCTTCTCACTCTCCGTACCCCTACTCACATACGCACAGCTCCTATAAATTGTAGTACTTAGAAGTTGCAGCTTTAGTATAAAGAATTGGTTGTTTTGTTTTGTTTTAATTACTCATTTTTAAGCGAGGCACAGTGGCACCCACTTGTAATCCCACCACTGGGGAGGCTGAGGCAGGAGAATTGCTGTGAGTTAGAAGCCAGCCAGAACTACGTAAAAAGTTCAAGTCCAGCCTGGACTACATAGTGAGACCTTGACTGGAAGGACAAGCCCAAAGTAAGCAAAACAAAACAAAAAAAACCAATTTACTCTTTTTTGGGGGGAGGGTGGGGATCGAACTCATGACCTTGCACTTGCCAGGCAGGCACTTGTGCAGCTGAGGTAGATCCCCGGCTCAGTTTACCCGTTTTAAGGTAACTTTTAGAGGGCAGGTGCCCCACGTTTCTAGAGGAGTTTATGGGACACGTGGCGAAGAGACGGCAGTAGTGCTGCCTTTCAGTAGCTTGTGCTTCATCTTGGGCATTGCTGGCCTTGGGAGATTGCTCCGAACTCTTGAGGCCACTCCGTGCGTGTCACCCCAGGGTGCTCCACCGTCAGTCCCTGCCCAGAAAACTAGCAGGGCATTTGGAGCTTGTGTTTGATTTCTGCTGGACACTGTCAGATGTGGTGATGCAAGCAGCCTCGGGCCGAAGTTCGGGAGTGAGCAGGCGCAGCGTGACTTGCAGAGCGTCACTGGATGTGGGGACAGTGAAGGGATGGCCTAGACAAGGCCCCGCAGTGATGCGCTGCCCGGTAAAGAGGTGGCTCGGGGCGGGAGAGGCAGGGTCCAGAGCCATGAAGGGACCGGGTACAGGAGACGGTGCACTGGAGAGTGGAGTGGGGCAGCACTGCGAGTGCGCGTGCGGCAATCTGAGCTTCGTTACTGTCCTAGTAGAGAGCAGGAATTAAAGTGAGAGCCCAGAGCCTTAGGAGAAATGGTAAGCGAGGACAGAGACGCAGCGAGTGTCACAGCCCTTGCCAGCAGGCTGTCCCTTCTGGGTAAGCCAGTCAGGGGGCCGCTTCTGGCCCTGTGCTGGGGCAGGGAGTAAGGCTGATTCCTGCGCTGCAGTGTGCTCCTTTTCTCCTTTGAACAGAGTTAGTATTTATTTTGTTTATTTATTTTTGAGCCAGGGTCTTGCTGTGTAGTTCAGACTGGCCTGGAACTCACTCTGTAGCCGAGACTGACCTTAAACTCTCTGTGCTCCTCCTGCCTCCACCTCCCGAGTGCTGGGTTACAGGCGTTCGCCACCATGCCTGGCAGCAATGACTTTAGTAAATGGAGTGTCGACATTTCCTGGTCCTGACAGCCTCTGAAAAGTGCAGATAAGGCAGTCCCACGTTGGCTGTGTGGTCCCAGTCTCTCCCCGGCATTTAATTCCATGTTACTCATGTTACTGTTGATCATTATCACTTTTGCTCTCCATTTAGACTAGAAACTGAGTAACACTCCTGGTTATTGTTAAATTCTCATTACCCACCCTAGTGCCCAGAAAGTAGTATTCAGTGTTTATTACATGAATGATTGAACAAATAGGCTCATATGTGCCTGTCTTTTATTTATTTATTTATTTATTTATTTATTATTTTTTGTGGTTTTTTTGAGACAGGGTCTTGCTATGCAGCTCGGGCTGGCCTTGAGCTCACTTTGTAGCCCAGGCTGGTCTCGAACTTGCAACAATCCTCCTGCCTCAGCCTCCCGAGTGCTGGGATTACAGATGTGTACCACTACACCCAGCCTCTTCTTAGTTTTGATACTTAGTTTGAACCTGCAGGTTTTTGCTATGTAATTTGGGACCTCCTAATGGCAAATCTAATATACATAGTAAAACAAATTAGATCTGATATACCAGTTATTCCTTATACATGTTTCTATAATCTTTTTGTAAGAATTAAATAAGAGTGGGGTTTGGGATAGTTATAATAATGCTTAGTTGTTTGATTTTCAATGTCATAATTTGCCACCTAAAATTACTATAATTTTGTCTCCTTAGCAATAATTCAGTATTATAAGCTGTTTGAAATTGCAGCATATTTATTTTTGTGACTAGTAATTTAACAGCTGCTGTCATTGTTCTAAAATCTTGTCTTGAAATGTGACATATAGGACCATTGTTACATAACTGTTAGATCATTATTTTCGACTTGAAGATTGTGAAAGAAAAGCCTGAATTACAAAGCAAAAAACTAATATTATGAAAATTACATACATCATTACCCGTTGCAGTGAAACTTTAAAAATAGAAATCTTTTAAAAAAGACATCTATAATCTTGCTTCAGAATGTTTTTTTCTCTAGGACTTTTAACATCATAAAATATTTCTGAACAATATAAGGATATCTGTGTAACTACACTCACTTAAATAAAACACGATGGGTAGAGTTGAAGCTCCCCATTTCCCTTTTTATCATCACATCATCACATCATTCCTCCCTCCCAAAGGTAATTACACTAATAAATTTGTTGTTTTATTCTCAAGCATATTTGAAAATTCAATATATTGGAATCCTAAGTCAGATCCAGTTCAGGTTGGCCTTAAACTCACTTTGTAGCCCAGACTGGCCTCAAACTCGCAGCAATCCTCCTGCCTCAGCCTCCCAAGTGCTGGAATTATAGGTGTGTGCCACTACACCTGGCCTAAGTCACATATTCTTAAAGCTGCACTTTTTTCATTTGAAGTGATGTTTGTAAGATGCATCTATGTTGACATGTAGTTCTTATTGACTTATTTTTGCTGCCACATAGTGTTAGCTCTTCGAATATTTTGTGCTTTATCTGTTCTGTTCTTCATAGGCTTTTAGGTTGTTCTTAATTTATTGATTTTACCTTGTTTTTCCAGGGAACCATGCTTGGCATAACGGGATGACCTGGTACCCCCCCGTACAGGGCGGTACAGCTAGGAGAGTGTAACCGGAAGGCTCATGTACACCTCTTACAGAGGCTGACAGACTGCTCTGGTCCTCCAGTGCCGCTGCCAGTCCGATTAGACCATTGTGCTTCAAAGTGACTGTGATGAGAAGTGGAGACTACATAAGGGTGTTGCAGATTTCAGTTAGCAGTCCCAACCCTAGGAGCAAGAAGTTACCCTACTGATTTTTTTAAAGGTAGTTCTTATTATGTGGTAACATTCAGTGACCAAATCATAATACAAAACAGTTACCACCTAGAACTAGATATTCTTCATATGTTGACAAATATCTTGCAGAGTCTAAGTTAGGAATAAAAATGTTCCACGTGAAAAGAAAATTCCTGCTCTCGCAGTCTCCCATGAGGACTCCTGTACCTGTTTTCTTGTGTGTGTGTACGCATGAGCTCGCCAGGGCGGAAACTTGGAAGAACAGTTGCTGTGCTGTCTGCTGTGTGTGTCCTCAGGCTTACTGTCTGCCAGATCGTTCCTCAGAGTGGTTTGCGGTGTCTCTTCTAGCCTTTGGAGCTGTGGGACTTGAGTGTCCACACGCTGTCTACTTGTCCCAGTCCGGTGCACAGGAAACAGTGTTTTCTTAATAAGAAACAGAAGGTTTGCACTGCAGGGCCTTTCAGGCGCGCAGCGAGGTGAAGGAGGAGTGCGGCCTGTGTCTCATCACCCTGCCTGGACGGTGGCCGAAGCATGGCCAGTATCTCCGTTCTGAGGAAGCCTGGGCTGTCCCCGCAGTCTCTCTGCGAACACTTCTCGTGTATCTGTAGCACTTAAACTCTTTCAAACACAGCTCAAGAACTGCATCCTGCCAGGTATGGTGACACATGCCTGCAGTCCCAGCTGACACTCCCTGGGAGGCTGCGGAGAATCACTGTGAGTTTAAGGGCAGCCCGAGCTGCATAGTGGGACCTTGTTCAGAAAGAAAAACAGAAACAGTATCCCACTAAAAAATAATAACAATCTCTTCGTGTTATCAAAAATCAGATATGGTTTCTGTTTTTCTAATTATAACATTTTTACATTTGGTTGTTCAAATCCACCTCTAAGTAAGGTGCACACATTGTAATTGCCAAGTTTCCTGCACTATTGCTTACAACATCTATCTTTGGGATATTAGCAGCCACTGATGGTCATTTCCTGAAAGATCCACTTATTCATTGGAAGTTGTAAAATGATGGTGTTTATCATTCCTTCTTGGTTATTAGCAGAATACCTCTGTAAAGAGATTTTTCTCATCAAGTTGGTCATCTTGAGATTCTGTAAGTATGGAAATGATACATTTTCTTTTATTCATCAGCTTTAAAAACAACGAAATAAAATAAAAACAATTAGTCCCTTCCTGTCTTCCAAAGGTGACTGTTGAGTTTGCTTTACTTATCTTTGTTTACTTACTAATAGATTTAAGTGTCCTGTGTTAGATAGGATCTAATCCATCACACTTATTTTCCGTATCGATGTTTAAATTGCCCGACTTTGGCCAGTGGGATCATCTTCAAATTAGCTCCTAATTTCTTTTGATACAATCCTAATAGTGTTTTTTATTTTTTATTATTATTATTTTCTAATAGTGTTTTTTAAAAAATAGTTTTCTTAGGGCTGGGGATTTAGCTCAGTGGCCTAAGCGCCTGCCTGGCAAGCACAAAGTCATGAGTTCAATCCCTGGTGCCTCAAAAAAAAAAAAAATTAGTTTTCTTGCCTCTTGTGTGATGAAGTGTTTCAGGTTTGTCTTACACATTCCCTGCCTCAGATCTGGAATCAGCTGTTTCTCTACTGAGACCTAGTCACATAACCACCCTCTGCCTAGTATATGCCAAAATTCAGAAAGAAATTCTAGAAAGACTTCCAGAAAGAAAGCAGGTTAGCACCACCTGCACTGTTCATATGAACACTTTTGGCACCATGAGCCCTTTTTATGAAGAAATGGTTGTAAAATTCCCGAAACTGAAATTCATAGATGCCAGCCGAGGCCCACTGTATTTACAGGCTTTGTAAAGGGTGAATAGTTGGAGGCCTCCTATGCTAACTGCTCTGCGTGTCTGCCTGTGAGATGTCTGGTGGAGGTACTGGGTGGGCAGCAGGTTGAATACGGTGCAAGAGTTCAGAGGAGAGCTTATGACAGAGACAGAAATGTACTAGTCACTAGCACTTAGTGCCACTTAGATTCTAGACAGAAGGAAATCCCACGGGGAGTGAGCACAGAGAAGGACCCGGGTCTGGGGCCCTTGAGCAAGACACTAGCAAAGGAGATTGAGAAAGAGCAACAGGCGCCGCAATCGGAAGCGGGGGGCATCTCGGGTATTTGACATCTTTAAG
Source organism: Cuniculus paca (assembly GCA_004365215.1). Lineage (NCBI taxonomy): Eukaryota > Metazoa > Chordata > Mammalia > Rodentia > Cuniculidae > Cuniculus > Cuniculus paca. The sequence goes on along the minus strand of RJWT010053332.1, from coordinate 490 downwards.
GGCAGAGGAGAGACTGGTGAGGAGGTGTGGGTGGTGCTGTAGATGGCGGGGGAAGCTGGAGACAGGAAGTGGGCTGGAGATGGGCCGTGGAGAGCACATGAGAGGGAATTGTCGCCTGCTGTGCTTAGGCTGGTGGGAAGATGCTGGGGACTTACAGGGTGAAAAGGTGTAAAGACTTACTTGAGGAGTGACTACTTGGAAGATGTGAATGCTGGGAACTGCTTTCTGGTTAGTGGTGATGAATTTAACATGAAACTGGTCTTTCATAACTCTTTTACAGGTCTCGTTTCTTGTTTGAAGTATTTGCAGCAGGGCTGGGGATGTACCTCAGTGGTAGAGTACTTCCTTGGCATGTGTGAGGCCTTGGGTTCAATCCCCAGTACCATGAAAACAAAGCAGAAGAAAACCTGAAAATGCTTGCAGCCACAACGCCTGTCTCCCATAAAAGCGCCGTTCCCCACTAGATTGTCTTTTACTGTTTACACCTTAC
>RJWT010053331.1:0-10440 GCA_004365215.1 Cuniculus paca | reverse complement strand
TGGAAAAAAAACCCATAAAAATGAAGGTTCATTAAAAATACATTACTAGCCGGGCGTGGTGGCTCACACCTGTAATCCCAGCACTCGGGAGGCTGAGACAGGTGGATCATTGTGAGTTCGAGACCAGCCTGGGCTATAAAGTGAGTTCAAGGCCAGCCTGAATGGCATAGTGAGACCCTGTCTCAAAAAACAGGGCTGGGGATCTAGCTCAGCGGTCTAAGTGCCTGCCTGGCAAGCGCAAGGTCATGAGTTCAATCCCAGGTGCCGCAAAAAAAAATATATATATATACATATATATATATATATATATATATATGTATATATATTACTTAAAATGTTTTCAAAAGCAAAGTATAAAGAACTGATTCTAACAGAGAGGCCCTCCTCCCACCTGCCTGGTGTTGCCATGGTGAAGCTTCTACTTGCACCAGCTGGGTTGGCTTGCAGGGTACCATGCGTGGCTCACACTAAGGGCCTGTGGGAGGTTTCCGGGGCCACAGAAGATGTGCCCTTGGTACTTCCATGAAAAACTGGGTCTTTGCTTTCAGAGAAGTAATGCAGTGCACCCTAAAAAATTAAGGTAAAGTATGCAAACTGATGGACCTCTAAGGGTCTGAAACTGCTGGGGACACAGAGAAGTGGAGAAAGGGGGCTGACAATGAACCTCTAAGTCCAAGAATGTTGAGTCAGGAAGAATCAGATATTCAAGAAATTGCCTCTGTTGTGTTGTGACTATTTATTGAGCAAATATTTGAACATTTATTGAACAAAGCGAAAGAGCCACTCAATTGGTCATCCCCCTCGAATAAAGCCAACACTATGCAAAAAATGGATAATGGTCTTTGTTTTATACCAAGTCAGTAAGACTGGGGGTCCATGATGAGACTAAGACTCACACATCTCGCTACTGTGTTCTCTAGTCTTGACCGGGAGAATGAGCTGAGGCAGTGAGTGTTGAAGAAGGTTGCTGGTCCTGATGACAATGAGACTTCAGCCGTGGCCACGTGGGGTCAGGGTGGCAGGGCAGAGGGGCTGGGTGGGGCAGACACCAAACTGGCACTGCCTGTGCGTGCCGTGATGAGCATGGCACAGGATGAGGGCAACAGTCGGCCTCAAGATGTGGAGATGTGGAGTCTCTGGAAGCCAGTCAGAGAAAGGACAGGTGTCCCTGGTATGGGTACTTCCCTGGCGGGTCTTGGAGGCAACAGAAACCATAGAGGAGGCTGTGAAGGCAGGGTATCAGGGGTGGCGAGTACAGCCTGCTCTGCAGGAGGCTCCGGACAGCCGCTGAAGAGTTTAAAGTTGTGTATTTTTATAAGTGTTTAAAGTGGACTGGGTACTGCTTTTCAAACAGAAATCTCTATATACGTTTTAGGTTTAAGATGCCATTTTGATTTTGCTCCTTTTCCTCAGGACTCATCCCATGGTCAACTTCAGTCTGACTCTGTCGTGGCCCCAGGCTGCCCCTCGGGTCTGTCAGTGACCACCATGACAGCTGATGCTGTTGGATGCTGATGAACGGGCTCCTCACTTCTGGTTACAAATAGCTAGCTCACACCTGTAATCCCAGCACTCGGGAGGCTGAGACAGGAGGATTGTTGTGATTTCAAGACCAACCTAGGGCTACCAAGTGAGCTCGAGGCCAGCCTGAACGGCATAGTGTGACCCTGTCTCAAAAAGACAAGGGCCAGGGCTCTAGCTCAGTGGCCTAAGTGCTTGCCTGGCAAGCGTGAGGTCATGAGTTCAATCCCTGGTGCCTCAAAAAAAAAAAAAAACCAAATAGGACCACTTTTATTTGTCAATTTCACACTAACTTCCAAAACAATAAGGGCAAACCATGAAATGGGACTAGGGTGGGGTGGGGTGGAGACTATCTCACGATTTGTCTTCAGGTCTTCACAGAGTGGCTGCTCCCTTTGGGAAGTCCTTCTTATGTTACCGTGAGCCTCATGCTCCTTCTCAGGTCCCCATAAAGCAGCATCGTGTATTTCCCTACACCGCATCTGTCACACACACAACCACTGCTGCTGTTTACAGCACTGAAAAACTATCAGCCTTTCTGCTAAAGGCAAAAACTTCTGAGCTTTTCCTTAACTGCTTTCTCATGACATGCCAGAGTTCTAACCCGGGGCTCAGCGCATTTGGAACCAACGAAATCTCACAGCATCACAGAGCAGGCATCAGCTTCATCTTGAAGACATGTAAACAAACTCAGATAGATCTGTGTTTGCTCAAGGTCTAGCACCAGTAAATGGTTGGAACTGAAGCTCCACCCAGCCCTTCTAACCTTGAAGGTGGTTTTCATCCCTGTTATGTCTTTGATGACCGATGACTCTTTTGGTGACTAATTTTTGATCTGAGTCTATCTTAAAAAATCCAGCTGTGAGGGCTGGAGAGTGGCTCAATGATATAGCACTTGCCTAGGTGTACGCCCTGGTTCCATCCCCATTACTAGAAAATTTTTAAAAAAGGAACTTCTGTGGAGATGCCTCCATGGGGTTCATATGTAGGGTAGGAGTTCACATGTAGGTGTAGTTCCATGATGCCCTCAAGCTGCATGGAGGTGATCTGGTCCATCTACTTATGCCAGAAGGACCTGGGGACAGTTTAGTAACTCAAAATGTGCTACAGCCACAAGGCCAAGTGAATTAGAAATGTGGGTAGTTCCCCATGGTGGGAAACTTGTGGAGTTTAGGGGTCTATGGGTTCCTCATGTAGGCAACGGAATTTCAGGATTCGTGGGTTCCCCATGGTGAGAAATGAAATTCTGAGGTCTGTGGGTTCTCCATTGTGGGAAACAGAATTTGGGAATCTGGGTTCTCCTTTGTGGGAAATGAAATTTTGGGGTCTGTGAGTTTCCCATGTTGAGAAACAGAATTTCAGGGCCTGTGGGTTCCCACTGGGGGCCCGTGTGTGCCTTTAAGTAATGTAGTTCAGTGAACTGATGACCAGCATCCCTCCTCTGGTGAGTTTGCCTTGCATAAGCGTTTGTTTAGTTAATAACTGTCCTTAGAGTTGTTAGAGTCTTCTTTGGCAAGCATGCCCTCCTGTGGCTTGGAGAGGACGTGTCACTTTGTTTTGACTGAAAGGATGGATTTGTGTTCCTTCAGTGTCTCTTAAAAGATATGACCTAGGTGACTTGAGGTGAGGCCCAAGCTTGCAAGTTCTTTACCTCCTTTGGAAGAGAGAGAAACCATATCTCTCTGCTTTTAAGAACCAACCCAACTGGAGAGTGAGTTCCAGGAGGCGCTATGGGTACCATTAACTAGGCAGGGGGTGTTGGGAAGCTGTGAAATTGAGAGAGTTGAACATGCAGCCCAAAAAGACAGCGTGGGGACCTTGGGGCAGGAAAAGGCTCAGTTGAGAACAATTTCCTCCTTATCTATTTTTTATTCTAATTCCAGTGTGACTGTGCTGTGAGGGAGACTACATAGTGGGTTCACTGCGTTACCTTGGTCAGGAGTAAACTAGACTGTCAGGAAAGGAGTTGGTTGTCATCTGTTTTACTAGCAGATTTACATATACATCTGGTATGCAAATATGGGGATGATTGGTCTCTCATGTCCTGGTCATTGCTGAACATTTGCTTTCTACCAACAGTTTTGAGGCAGTCATTTAAATCCTAAATACAAATAAAGCATTCATTTCTCAAATTTGATAATTAAGCTGTGCCTTAAACACACATAGACCAAAACAAAACAAATATCATCATTTTTAGGAACAGAACTCTGTCTCCCTAGATACCATTTGTCACTTTGAACATGGGAGGAGTACCTTTCTCCTGACAGGTTTCTTTTCTTTGGGCCGCTCTAAGATCTGGACCTTCCCCGTACCTTGTTCTTGTCAGGTAAACAGAATGCAGACTGAATGATTGAATCCACACAATTGCTGGGCACTGCTTGTTATGTGGTAGCAGTTCTCATTTATTCCTCACAGTCATTCTGAAACTTAGGTGTTGTGGTTTTAATCTACACCATCAGAGTCCAGAACATAGATTCTTAATCAGACTGCCTACATCAATCATTTTCATGCAGACTAGATGTTTCCTAGCATTTCTTTCTCAGTGCTGAGTCCTTTACTCAAGGAAAGTCTTGACCAAGCCTAAATACAGATAGAAGAGGAAGGCTTCTGATTAAAGGAGGGTGGGGTGGGTGGGCTCTGGACCTGTCCCCTCCCTCTACTTCTTTCACCTGAGTCCCCACACAGGTTCCTAGGGACACTTTCTCCTTCACTGCCCTGTCATTTGTTGGGACTTTTCTGTAGTAGACCCCTACTATGAAATGTAACCTATTGTCATTTTTCTCAGATCCCATATTTCACCTACTCACTAAAATTTGTTAGTAACCACAAATGAATCCTCATGGTGATTTTGAAGTCATTTGTGGACACCTGCAGGGCAATGAAACATTTGAGTCACCTGGACATGCATACTGAACTGAAACTGAACAATAAATGGGTTCCTTTTCCCATGGTCTATTTAGTGCTATATTTTTCCATTTTTGTGCTTTTCATTGGTGATATTTTTTTGTGTGTGTGGGGGTACAGTACTGAGGATTGAAACCAGGACCTGATGCTTCTAGGTAAGTTCTCTTATCACTGAACTACATCTCCAGTCCCTATTTGTTTGTTTAATTTAATTTAATTTAGAGACAGGATCACATTAAGTCACAAATTGCCTGGTCTGGGCTTGAACTTGTGACACTCCTGCTTCATCTGAGTAGCTGGAATTACAGCTATGTGCTACTTCCTCCCCCAGTCTTTGTTGGTGATTTTACAGTATCAAATGACCCCCAAGCATAGTGCTTGTTATGATTTTAGATCTAGAATGTCCCCCCAAACTCTCATGTGCTCGGAAGTGGGGCTTCTGGAAGGTGACTGAATGGTGGCAGGGGAGGGCTTTAGCTGACTTGCTGTTAGGAGGTGGGGCCTGGTTGGAGGTAGGTCACTAAAGGTTGTGCTTCCTCTGGCCCTTCCGCACTCTCTCTGCTTCCTGGTCACCATGATGTGAGCAGCTCTCCTAAGCCAGACTCTTCCACTATGCTGTTTCTGCTTTGAAGCCAGCAAAATAGATAGTAGCAGTGAGTCAAAATAAGCTATTCTTCTTTAAGTTGTGAATGTTGTGTATTGTGCTCCAGCAATAAGAAAGTGACTAAGTAGAGCTAGAGTGCTGTCTGGTGTTTCTAGGTATGAGAAGGTCATGACAGGCCTTACAGAAAGAGGATCTGTGTGAGGCAAGCTGCAGTCAGCAATAAATTATAAGGCAGTGGCCATGAGTTCAACATGAGCGAGCTCTACTTGTATTAAACATATATGTATGTTTATATAATATGTTAAATAGGGTGTCAATAAACACACACAAAACAAAGTTGTATATTTGTTGGTTGAAGAAAATGTTAAGACCCAGGGACTCAGGAACCTGTTATAGTGTGGATCTGGAACGTCCTTCAGAGACCTATAGGTTAAAGGCTTGGTCATCAACCCCTGGTGCTATTAGGAGCAGATTGAGCTTTTTAAAAAGTGGGGCCTGGTGGGAGGAGGCTAGGTCATTAGGAGGGTGACTTCGAAGGGGATGTTGAGACCCCTTCCTCTCTCTCACTTTGCTTCCCAGCCATCATGAAGTGAACGTGTGCTCCTCTGCCATGTGCCCTCACTATGATGTACTGTGCTACCAGAGACTCTATGGACAGTGGCCAGTGACCATGAACTAAAACTTCTGAAAATGTGAGCCAAGCTGGGGATTTAGCTCAGTGGCTTAAGCGCCTGCCTGGCAAGCATGAGGTCATGAGTTCAATCCCCGGTGCCACAAAAAAAAAAAAAAAAAAAGAAAGAAAAGAAAAGAAAATGTGAGCCAAAATAAAACTTTTCCTTATTAGGTTGATTATTTCAGGTATTTTGTCACAATAGCGGAAAGCTGACTAACACAGAGCCTAACCTATATTTCTCTAAGGAGTCCCTAATAGTCACTAGTGTTCATGGCAACTTTAGAGAGCATAACTACCATGAGTAATGAAAATTGTCTTATTTGAGAGCCTCTTATATACCAAAAACTTTCTTAGAATCATATTTAAATTAACCCTAATCCTCACCTGTATAAATTAAGTATCATCCCCCAGATGATAAACTTAAGGCCTAAATAATTGGCCAATGCCAATAAGCTAGAAAGAAGTAAACAAAAACAAAAGCAAGGTCAAATGGCAAATAAGTCCATTGCTCCTTTTCATTTTTCTCACTGCTTTCACTCTGAACGAAATCCATCTTGGCATTTTGTACAGTTTAGCCATATCCATGTCACGTCTCCCACTGGGTTTCTTTGCACTGGCTTCAGCAAGCCTTCCCCCAAGTATTCTCTCCACTGCACACCGCACTGGAAGCCTCCTCACTGATGCTGTGGTGATCTCGTATTACATAGCCAAATGTTTGAATCCCAGCCTTTCTTTGTTGTCTTCCTCCCCTGCTTCTGGTAGCCATGGTGGTTAAGATTTCCAGATAAAACAAAAATGTCTTCTATAGGAGAAAAAGGAGAAAAAAAGACAAAAGACAGGGTCAGAAGTGAACGTGAAGGAGGGAAAGCAAACACATTGAGTTTGGGAGAGTTCCTGACAGTTCTGGAGCAAAGAAGAGTTGAGGTGGGAGTCCCCACAGAAGACATGGCTGTGTATCCATCATGAACACTGGCATCATTCTGTGTGTTTTAAAAGAGTTTTCATTTATGTGATCTTGTTAGCATATTATAACCACTCTGAGTAGGTGAAGGGCACATTCTATTTTCTATCTAATTGCTCAGACAACCAAGGCATGAAATACTCTAGTGATTTGTTCAAGATCATGCAATTTTAACTTGCTTGACACTTGGGGTAGGTTATTTCTATCACACAGCAAAATTCAGTAATTGTTATCCTAGTATTTCAATTTGTAAACCGATGTCAAGAACAGTTCATGAGGATACAGATATATTCTTTAATACTTATATCCTATGACTGTTTCATATGGTTACTCAACTGTAGTTTCTCTGAATTTCAAAGTGCAATTCAAAGCATTTGACTAAAATATAGCAAAACTAGTGTTCATTTCAAGGGAATCAAAATTTTTTCCATGGATGGGATCAAGCCTCGTGAGTATACAAATGAAAGCAACCTTGTTGCTCCTTCTTCTGAGAATCTTCCTAGGGATATTACTGAAGTCAAGAATAAATTAGAAATGGAAAACAGATATGGATGTAAAGATGACCTTTTGTGTAAAATTGAAATAATTCCTTTCCAAGTTCACAATCTCCATCAAGATGATCCCCAGGTTTGCATGATTCCCCCCAAATAGAAGAGTGTTGATGACAGGATTTTGATGATACCGTGAGTGATGTCAGCAGGTCCAGGTGGCAATATTTGGTTATAAATTTAATGACACATTTAGCACACTCAATGGCAGAAGATACTGTCTGTAGGTCAATGAGGGGGCTAAGATCCCAGGGATGTGAATCATAACCACTTCTCCATGCTTGGGGCTCATACACCTTCATTTCCTGTGTACCTCCCACCAATGTGGGTTCTCCTTAGTGCGCGATGCTGACATCTGGGAGACTTGGCAGCTCTTCCACAGGGCTGGGGCCTGTCCTGGGCTTTGCAACAGGCTGTTTGCCTCTGAGTGAAGAACTCCTGTCACTCACCCACACAGAAGACCAGAAAATAACCAAGAGATCATTTAATGCTGACGCACACACGTGTGTGCAGATTTGTGCTTGCATCATCAAAGTGCAGGGATTCAGAGTGAAGGCAAGATCCCTGTTATGGTTTGTATATAGGTGGCCCCCCCAAGCCTCATGTAGTCGTGGAAGCAGCTGAATCTAGCATTTGTGATTGATTCGTTGTCTAGTGCTGAGATTGGCAGTGTGAGTTCTGCACCCTCCCAGTGGTGGTGCCAACATACAATGTAAGGTCGGAAAGGAGGCATGTTTTTTCTCTCTTTTGTGCGGTTTGCTCTTGCCGCCTGCAGCCACCATGAATGACTGCCCTCTCAGCCACGCCACCCTGCCTTGGAGCCAGCTAAGTATGGACTGAAACCCTTAAAACTGTAAGAAATAAATCTCTCCTTCCTTCACTTTGGGCGTCAGGTATTTTGTCTCAACAACGAGAGAAAAGTAACCAAGACAATCCCTTCTGGGCACTAGAATGCTCGTGGAGAATACGGCATGAATGCTGTAGGGTTTCTTTCATAAGTGAGGTGGTTGTGGAGTTGTTTACTGGGAGAAATATGTCTTTTTAATAGAGAAACTTCCTTGGCTAGTTGACAAAGCTTTTTTTCTTGGCTAAAAGTAGTTCCTTCTATTATATCCCGGAGCGTCTGGCTGTCTTGGTGGAGACATATGAGCACAACCACAGGCCTGGAATATCCCAAGAGGGCAAGAATAGCCATAATATGAGCTGACTTCTGCCACTCTGGTCCCTGCAGTTGTTAGGAATGCTTTGCCTCGGAGGCAGGCAGCTTGGAAACCAGTCAACACGGAGTCAGAAACACTCACCTCCTCCTGGGCTCAAATCTTTCTTTTCACAGCTCCAACTCTTATCTCTAAGTCTTTGCAGCTAAAATAGATTCATTCCTGTAAGGATTTTCTACCTTCTTGGAGGTCACAGACCTGTGAGTCTGTCAAGTTCTGGAGGCATGGAGAACTTGGACTTGCTGGGGTTCCTCATCATCACGTTAAACTGCAATGTGACCATTGTGGGTGAGTGCTGGGAGAACCGCAAACTCCTGCTTTGCTGTTTGTTGCTTTGTTTGAATTGAGTCTCAAAGGTTCAGAGTGTATCCTGTTCTCAGCATTCCTGGTCGCTCCTAAGGCCAGTGTGTTTCTGGAGGACAGGGAGCTGGGAGGCCAGCAGTTCTCCAAGATCACCAGGGCTCCACCATCATTGAATGAAGCCTTGGGGAGAGCCTGGTCCCTTCCAGGCTGCCTCCTCGCTACTGAAGCCAGTAGGAGAGAGATTCGTGTGCACCCTTCTTGGGCTTGTTACCAGGAAAAGAAACAATACAGTCAAATATAATGAGAAAGTAATGCCTGGATTGTGCTTCCTTCTTAGGTATGTTATTTTGGTTTTGTGCTTGAAACTTAATTTGTAAAGATCAGTAGTTTTTCTTGTGCACTTAACCAAATCCCAATTGTAATTTAGTTCATAATTTTTATTTTATTTTATTTTATTTTATTTTATTTTATTTTATTTTATTTTATTTTTTGCAATGCTGGGAATGGAATCTAGGGCCTTGCACATGCTAGGCAAATGTTCTACCTCTGCACTATACCCCCAGGTTCCCCCTCATTATTAACGAAACATATAATAAAGATTTCTGACTTTGACATAGATAAGTTAAGTTTCAGAGATATATAGATGTCAAAGCAAAAGGGATTGAGGAAGGGACTAATACATACCTGAGACGTGGTTGGTGTTTTTGTTACTCATATGTCACAGAATTTAAACAAAATCAGCCTCATGCTAAAAGTTCAAGTTGGTGACATTGTCATCTAATGATCATCGAACTCAGCTGCCTTGATTTACAATAAGGTTTTGTTTTTCTAATGTCAGATGATGCGTTATCTTGTCACAAAATATAATATTTACAAGTTATTTTGGCTGTGTTTTAAATGCGTTCCAAAATAAGGTGACCCATGACCCCTTTCTTGTTACAGTGGGGTTTGAAATTATTTTGATTTCTTAGGTTCATTCATTGATGTAAAATGAAAGAAAAACAAGCCTCATTATTTCATAGAATGGGAGAAATTATTGAAAAATTGAGTGTTCTTAAAAAAGTTCAACTTCAAGGGCTAGAGAAGAACATTAAACACAATTCTTATGGCTGAATAGGGATCTTGTGGGCCACTGTCATAAATAAGGGATACACTGAAATGAGCAGCTTGTATTTTCTCTGCACAGTTAAAGGAATATGTAAAATCTTTTTTTGAAAAAAGTCTCATTCCCATAAGAAGAGTAAGATCTTTTTTACATCATTGATTTGCTCAACCAATCTTGCTCTCTGGAAATTTTAGTCCAAAAGATATAAACAAATGTCTAAACTAGTGGAGTCAACTGAAAATGTTTTTAGTATATAATGTTCTTATTTTTATTAGTACATGTTTGCAGCACATAACAATCTCATTTTATTGTGGGGAGTTGGCATAATATTCCTCAAAAATCTGCTCATCTGGAAGCATCTTACAAGTAAGTTCATTGCAGTGTCTAGGACTCTAAATGCTCAATAAATATATAGCAAATGAACGAGGCAGCTGATACTGTTGCTGTGACTAAATACATGCCTACTGACATTGCTAGTCTCCAGTCTCCACCCAGGAAATATTTAAAAACTATTGTTTAGATAAAATCTTAAGTTGGCTTTATTTCCAATCCTGGAATGGGGCAACACTTTAGCCCATGAAATGGAGTGACTGTTCCCAGGAGA
>RJWT010053330.1:0-10436 GCA_004365215.1 Cuniculus paca | reverse complement strand
CCTACAATGCACAGCACGGTGCGTGGGACAGAGAATGGTCCTGTCCCTGACATCAGCACTGTCCTGCTGGGGTATTTACTCTCCTATTCCGTGCTAGGGAGCTGCCATCACACCGACCTGGGTTTGAGAGGGACTGCAAGACGTGCAGCAACAAGGGACCATTCTACACGGTTCCCAGACCCCATCCAGGGCTGGCTAATCACCACGCAGTGTGACAGGGTAAGGACAAATGGCTCCTGGGATCTGACTGAGGCAATGTGGATGTCCCGAGAGGCAGGTGAGAGAGGCGAGGAGAGCAATGAGGCAGAGGGGAAATGGTGGGGACTCAAGTAGACTCTGTGGGAGAGGAGGGCGGTATAGGCTACTCAGTTCTGGGACACGCGCCCAAACAATTCAGAAACAGACACTGAGAATGATGTCAACACAATGAGCTATAGGGTGCCCCCAAATCAGCAGTACTTGTGGTACAGCTGTTATGGATGACACACTGTGTCAACTTGAGCAGTTTAGAAGTTTAACTGAGAGACTCAGCAGGGAGCCAGGATCCTTACTTTGTAAAGATCCTCAGCCTGTGCAAGAGGAAGGCAGAGAGATGGTGTGAGTGCTGCACCCGCCCTTGTGGGGGGTAGTCTGCTTACAGTATAAGGCAGGAGAAGAGGCTTGTTCTCCCTGCTTTTTCTCTGGCTGCTTTTGCTGATTGCTGCCTTGAACTGTTGCCCTCTGCCATGCCACCCTGCCTTGGAGTCAGCTGATTTTGGACTGAAGCCTCCACGAGCAGTGAGCTAAATAAACCTTTCCTTTCTTCATTTTGGATGTTGGGTATTTTGTCCTAGCAATGAGAAGAAAGTAACCAAGAAAACTCCCCTAAGGCCTAGGAAGGAAGGAAGGAAGGGAGGGCAAAGCACCAAAAGGCAAATGAAGACAAGTGGGGAAGGAGAGAAAGGGGTTGAGAAGCACAGTGAAGGAGAAAGTGTAGCCAGGTCATGGGTCAGGGCCAAGGTCCCCTGAAAGGTGCCAGTGTCACAGGGCTAGGCACTACATGGGGGCTGGAGCCCGAGAATGAGGCCAGTGCACTGTAGCAGGGAATCGTGCCAGCATACAGGAAGAAGGGTTCTTCCCATCACAGTCCCGTACAAATCTGCCTCCCCTGCCACTGTTCTCTTCCCCACATCCCGGCCAGGGAGGCGAGGATCAGGGTGGCTCAATATAGTCTCCAAATCAAGACTCCAGGTAGGAAAAAACAGCCAGACTCCAGGCAGAAAAAGTGCACTTTTGAACATTTTTATATGCACATGGTTGATCAAAACACACAATGTTTAAATTTTTAAAAAGAGTTATTGCAGTAAAAGACATGCTGCCATTAATCCCCTTCAAAACACTCCCCCTCACTTTCCGCACACTTATCCCATCGTTCTTGCCACTATCTGAAACAGTTTACAGCTTATGTTTACAGCAATTTCTGTCAAATAAAAACATCGTGGTGCCCTCATCCTCCTTATTCACCAAAACTGCCACTGTGCAAATTCTGGCTTGTTATGATTTGTGTCTAGATGTCCCTCCAAAGCCTCAAGCTGTCACAGGGCTTTTTCAGAGGCAGCTGGATCTAGAGTGTGTGATGCTAGGATTGATTCATGGTGTGATGCTAAATTCAAGGGCACTAGGATTAAAGGTGTGAGTGCTACCTGCCCTGAGTAGCCTGGATAAGATAAAAGGGGCAGAAAGAGGCTGTTCAGACCCTTTCACTTGCTTGCCTTTGCTGTCTTCCGCTTGCTGTGAGATGGTTCCCCTCTTCAATGCTCCTCTACCATGTGCCACTCTGCCTTGGACCCAGCTGATTTTGGACTGAAACCTCTACAAACTGTGAGCTAAATAAACCTTCCCCTTTTAACATTGGGTGTTGGGTATTTGGTCTCAGTAATGATAGAAAAGTAACTAAAGACATGGTTCTTCCTCAAAGTCAAAATGACTGTGAAAGATAAACATTTCTAATTGATTCAGGACATGGAGGCAGCTGTGACTTTGCAACCAAAGACACTGAGAGAGGACTTCCAGAAAAGCTTCAGAAAGTGGCAAGAATGGTGGGATAAATGTGTTCAAAGTAAGGAGCAGGCTTTTGAGATGGGTTAACAGCAATGTGTCTTTTACTGTAATACATTATTTTAAACTTAACCAGGCACCGTACTTCTTAACTGTGTGATGCAGACTTCCTGGACGGGTAAAGAAGGACCTCTGACCAAGTCCATCCGCTGTGTGAAAATGTGCCCAGTGGGTGCATGAATGTGGATTTTAGCATCAAAAAGGAAGTAGAGCTAATTTAACGGATACATTAAGATAAATTATAAAGGCTACACTCACATTATTTTGATATAAGAATTTTATTTATCATACAGTTACTTCTGGTAGTTAGCAATGAAGTACCAAAGGTGAGAATTAAAATATTATTTTTAAAATCCATACCCATATTTTTGAAGTAATATCACAGTCAGTTCATATCAGATCTGAGTCTGATGACTGAAAGCACAAATTAGACTTCATCTTATATTCTGATCCTCTTTGATAAAGACTGACTGTTGGTTAACTTTCACTTAATGTTAAACACTTGAGAGTCTGCTGTGTGCCTATGTTGAACAAGGCTTTTTCTCTTTGCAAGGCATCACATGGTCAGGAATTAAAACGTTTCATACACGGTCCTACGACACAGTGTGGCAGTGACCGTGCATCCCCACAACCTGCTTACCTTCGATTTGCCCTTGCTGTAACAGGCCTTCTTGGTCGCCTCGTCACACTCCCACTCCACAGCCTGCACAAAACACCAAAGCGACACCAATCATTATGGCTTCGATACAACAGAAGGGGAAAACAACAGAACACGCTGCAAGCAACTTGGGAATGAATCATGGTGCATACACCCCGGCCCCCGGCTTTCACACCGATGCAGAATTCACACCAGATACAGGAAATGTCAGGGCTGTGCATTCGGGTTTAAAGCCAAGGCATTTGAAAGAGTCAGCCCCTGAGCACTCACGTGCCTTTTAGTAATAATAATCATAGGACACTCAGATCTAGTCACTGTCAGCGAGCCGGTCGTTCCAGTGTGAAACCAAAAGGGCAGACAGACCCAGGGGACGTAGAAAGCGGGGGCCTTCAAACAAAATGATGTCAATGTCCATTTAAAGCAGAGGAGTCTATGGTAACACTGTGCTGCTCCCCAGTATTCAGAGACAGCAAAGGGAGAGCAACTCTGCATATTCTGACCACCCAGACGCACATACGCAGGACAAGTAAATAAACGGGCTCGCAAAGAACACATCTATCACGTCCCCTCCCACCAGCAACTTTCACGCCAGCCTCAGCTCTGACTAAATATTTAGAGCCACAACTTTCAACTACTTTTTCTCGGATTTTCTGAATCTAACTCATGCTGGCCAATTTGATACGTGTATTTTCACAACAGAAATCACAAACAGACTGGGTAATTAGTTAAGATAGCAGAGAACCCAGAGGTGAATGTTATCCAGCATACTGACATACAGCGACTGCAAATCCTCCTGAGTAAATGCAGACAACTGACTTGTTTTTCCTTTCTGTAATTGTATGCTATCTAGAATTTTATAGGGGAAAGCATTTTCTCCATTTCTTCACATGCTATTGCAATTATTTTTCATCTTACTACCAGAATTGCATTTCTGAAGAATCTGAGATGTTTAACAGTTAAATTGTAACAGAAAACTGTTTAAGCTGGAGGATTTATTGATTTGGAATAATGTCAATTAAAACTAAATCTAAGATAGACTAAAGTCGAATAATATGAAGGAAATACTGGTTTTATCCTTGTTACTAGTATGATTTCTTTGTCTAATTCTCCTAAATTTGGGAGAATAATAAAGACAGGCTAAAAAACATATCTAAAATCTTCAGTCCTCTAAAGAATGTTATATAACAGATTAAGTCATTATACACTGCATACCTTGGCTAAATTATCTTACTTAGCAAACACAGGTCCTTAAGAAAAGTACCCCAGAAGGAACAACTTCATGTCTTTTAAAGAGAAACAATATTTTTACTGTTTTCCCTTGTGCAGACTGGAAGGTTTTTAACCGATAAGAGGATTTGTTCTTTCTGTTCTGTTTTCCTGTATATAATTCTTGAAGGCAACAGAAAAGTAACAGATAATCAGTATCTGAATGCCACCCAGGATGGCAAATACTTTAATGAAAAGTGATGACACTCCAGAGGTGGAAGCTTCACATACAGTGGGATCTCTAAATCCTACAAAGTGCAGTAAATAAATGAAAATAGATGCATTGTGTTGATTTGAGTTGACCACTAGCACACTCCTTCCTTAAATATTTTCATAAAAGTTCACTCTGCTGTTTTGGTTTAAATATGGGCACCCATCGCTTTGCCTTTACTTGAAGTAGAATTGATATTTTCTATGATCTATTCTCTTAGAGGAGTAGACCTCGTCATAACTTTAATTTTATATTCCAGAGGATTCAGTGTTACAGATCACAAAGAGGAATTAATGAGCTATAATTATTAGGAAAATTATACAGTGAAATACTTTAGCTAAGGAGGCATTCCCAATGGTTCCCCATGGTGTAGAGATTTTGTGAAAAGTTAAACATTAAGAGTCTGTCAGTAAACACAAGAGCTAGGAGGAGCAGCTTAGGGAGAAGAATATTTATCACATGCCATCAAAATTGTTTAGGTCCAGATGCTGACAAGGCAAGCAAATAGCTTCACAAGTCTATCTAAAGTGCAAGTAGCCTTTGCATTCTCAAGATAAATATTGGCAAAAGACTAGAAGAGAAAACTAATTGAAAAAAGAATGTGAGTTTTTATAAATATTCCATTGTTTTATCTGGTTTACTAAAAAAATAGCAACTGCTCACCCAAGTTTATTCGACAAACCAAAAACAGGTTTTTCCAAAGACAATTATTGAAAGTGAAAAGTTACTTTTCTGCAGCAATTTTATTATAGTATTACCAGCATGCCAATAATATCCAAATCCAGAGTTAATTAAAGAGCATGACTATATAAGCTTTTCCATGGATTCACATTCTACTGGAATAAAAGACACAATGAAGAACAATTTTATATTAAGGATGAAATTCTACTGATGGTAGATAACAGGGTGACTACATAGCACATCACAAAATGGTAAATAAATCTAAGTAAGAGAAAGTGACTTTTCCAGATTCCCCTAGAACTGAGAGTTCCAGTGTTTCTACTTTTTACCTTGTGAATGAGCCTGGAAGAGAAAACTAATTGAAAAAAGAATGTGAGAGTTTTTATAAATATATAGAGAGACACATAGACACCAGCTTGACCTTCTTATATCTTGGTATCTTGGATACCACTCTTCTGTTTGGATTCAGTTGTTTTTGTCAGCCTGATGGTAAATCTCTTTATTCAGTTAGATCCATGCTAATCAATTAAATACCTTTCAATCAAGCCACCCTATTCTATTGTCACAGAGATTATCTTTCCTGTGGCATTATTTTGGAACAAAACTTAGTTATCGATTTGAGAAGCCATTTTTTTCACTTGTCTTCAAATTTTTTGCGACACGTTTCTACCACCCACACCTATCTGTGCAATAGTCAACACAAGTACTAAGGTATTCTACATTTTAGATTTCAACTCAACTCAGTCTTACTTCCTATGTCTTCTTTTCTAAAGAAATCTTTAATGCTTGTCATCTTTTGTCTCTTTTCTGCTGCATGATAGTCCAGGAGAGAAAAGAGCTATTTATTCTCTATTCAATTCAACATTTACTGTTCATTATACATTTCAGCAGCAGACACAGGGCAGGCAGAATGTGTTTACCTGGGTATTCAAAGACTAAATGTAGTAGGTAAGAAGTCTGAAAAAAATATAGCTAAAATGACACAAAGATTCCTGATTGTGGCCCTTTTTTTCTGCAAATACATGCCAAAACCATATGTGCTACTGAACAACTTTTAGAAGATTTGATTTATTCCCATGCATTTCTTCTCTCTTTTACTTAATGACCAATAAGAATCTTCTAAGTACAAGATACTCACCTAGATAAGTTATGGAAGGAAAAAGACACAGACAACAAATATACAAATACATGAAGAAATGTTCAACATCATTGGTCATTGGAGAAATGCAAATCAAATCAGATACTAATTTGCAATAAAATATGAGAGTATCAAATGACCCTAGCCAGCATCATGTGAATTCTAAGAAGACAACAATGTTTGTTTTGCTTGTTGCAATAGCTACATGCTGCGTTATTTGCAACGCAGCCATACACTCGGACTTACAGCGTCCGAGCTTTCGGGAAGTGACAGCTCTACAGTCACTGCTATACAGTCGCAGGCAGAGCAGGCTCACAGAAAAGCCCTTTCGTATCTTCAGAAGTCCCAGAGACGCGGGCAGCACCTATCGCGTGAGTGATTGAACAAGCCACGCCCCGCCATTCTGCCCATGGACACGGACACATTCTAGTTACGATGAATGGGGCTGCTGCGATTGCAGGAGTAATTCAGATGCTGGAAAGGAAAAGAGCTTAGATATTTTTATGTGCGCGGTACACACATATAAATCCACAGTTCTCAGAAGTACATAAACAAAACTGTGTAATATTATCACATTCCACAGCAAGAGAAGTTAATTAGATAGGGACTCATGATGGGAGAGACTTTTCATAAAAATGAAGAGAACAACATTCCAGGCAGATGGGCCACTGCTCTTTCAGCAGATGGCTCTGCTAATTAGATACTGGCAAAAGATAACATTAAAAAAACTAGTTTAATCACACGGCGCCCAAAATTAACAACCACCTGAGGGCTTTTGGTTCATATATTTGCATTAATAGTCTTATGTCATGTATTTGTGTGACAGGCTGGAGAATGTCACACTGTCATGACAATTAGAGGCAAACTGTCAGGGGGTGGGAGAACACGTCTTTGTTCAAAACAGAAGCCAAACTCAAGTGAGTTTGAATCTGACAAAAAAACAGAAACAAAAACAAAAAAACCAAAAACTGAATTTTATGTAACTGGAGTAAAATGCCAACCTCGTTAGCCTTTCACATGGGCATCTTCACTAATTACCCCTGGTGGTCACACGAGTTAATTCCAAAGCAAGTGACACTTGAGTTGAAATACCTGGAGTGCATTCAAAGTCACTAGATGGTAAATATTCTAGTTACGTAGAAAATATTTGTCTCATTTCTTTGTATGTATCGTGTTTGTTCATTCTTCCTATTAACTTGCAGTACACACACATTTCTGTCCACGTCACGTGCAGGCAAGTCCAATTCTCCTGTACGGCAAACCTCTAAACCAGGAGGCTGGACAGGAAGTATTGTCCTATCATCTAACACTACACTGACATTGGCCCAAATTAAGGAATAACAACTTAACCACAGCAATTCCCATTAAAGTACGTTATGTTTTATAAGCCCTATATTCAACTCCAAGAATTATTTTCACATAATATCAAACTAGACTTAACTTTGGTTAGCTGCAGAGCAATTCCCAAATTGCCAAATGTTTATTGGGCATAAAGCTGTTTAACTGGAGTTAAACAGCAATGTGTTAGTTCCCAAGGACGGAGCCATGAAGTAACCACAGACTGGGGAGTTTGAACAACAGACATTTACTCTTAAAGTTTTAGAGGCTAGAAGTGCGAAATCAAAATGCTGACAGATGACTCCTTCTGGAAACACTGAAGGACAATCCGTCTGAGGCTCTTTCCTAACTCCTGTGGTCACTGTCCATCTTGGCATCAGTCTTATTTCTGCCTCAGTCACAAAACAGCCTCTCCATGTGACTCTTTTTGTCCAAATATCCCTCTTCTTATAAGTGCACTGGTGTTTGGATTAAGGCCCTTGAAAGTCCAGTAACAGCTGTGTCATTAATACTTACATCTGCAAATGCCCTATCTCCAAACAAAGTCACATTCTGAGACTGTAAAGGCAGTATTTGGGGGAAGATAATTCAACCCAGTGTACACAACATGACAAAGAAGTAAGAGTTTGGGATTGACAGTAACGTAAATCTGGGGCAAGCTAGTTACCAAAATAATGCACAATAACAATAATAATTGACTGATCCTGTGACATGATAACCATAGTAGGAATGCTGTTTGTACACTTATCTTACATTAGCATCTTTAATTTGAAGCTAGAAATACACTTAGCATAAGATTTGGATGACAGCATTTGCTAGATGACTGTCCAAAGGTACCAAGATACTAAGACTGAAACATCATGACTGATTTGGACCCTCTTCTATCCTATTACTGAAATTGTCTAGTTAAGTAACCCTTATAGCCTGATTCTCACAGTTGCTTGGTTTTTCTTTCTCATAATTCAGAAAAATACATACTTGCAGTACAAAGATTTTTTTCACATTTAAATTTCGAAGTGTTGGCATTCAGTAAATACTAATCAGAAAAGTCACCAATTCCCTTGTCATGGAATTATTAATCTTTAAAGTTCCTGGACCCATCTACAGCCCTAGCATTGATTTTACAAGTCACATGATTCATCTAGTGAAACTCCGTCCTCTACACTTGTATGGCCAGGATGCGACTTTAAGGGTCTTGTGCTAGTTTTGTGAAATTAAATGTCTTGAATAAAAAAACACAGACTATGTTTGACACAGTGGCAGAGCTCCACTTTTACAACAGGCATTAAGGTCCTATTGCTCCTGTGCTAAGCCCTCTTGGGCTCTTTATTCCACCTGGCATAAAAGCTGCAGCCACCTAGTGCATTCTACCACATGCGGTAATGTGCTCCTGCTGTCTTCCCTTCCTCCAGGTGACGAGCATTTCTTTGGTGTGGTCCTTGAACATTGCAGACATATTCCATATGGCCTGGCATATGGTCTGTGGACCAGCTGCCCCCATGTCCAGGAATGCTCTTCTTCTACCGAGCTAAGGCCTGTGCCTCCTGCACACCTCTGCTCGTGTCCACGACTGTATGTGTGAAACTGCAATCTCCCTCCCCTCCCCCCACAAGAAAGCAAAGTCCCCCTGGGCTGGGGTCTTGGCTTCTTGCATCCACAGTATCTACAGCAACAGCTAACACAAAATGCACACTCAAAATACAGTTTCTGGACAAATGAATGGACAGTGAGTACTCCATGTCACATTCTTGGCAGCTGGCTCCAGGATGTCTCCTCAGATCCCCCGTGGAAAATGGGCACCTGAAACTTCAGAAGTGCAGCTTTTAATGGGCATCATGCTTGAAGGTAAGGTTAGCAAGAGAACTGTTCTTGGCTGTGGTTTCAAAGGGATATTCTTAGCTCTAGAGTTTCAAATAAATTGTTCTCATGGATACAAAGAGTATTGCCTTGAAATTGGTACCCTCTCCAATGTATGAGCCTAAGTTTAGTGAAACATATCGAATTACTAAATGAATAATTATTTTATATATGAATTCACTAAAATATTAGGAACTCAATTCAAAGTCAATCAAACATGCAATGAAAATATTGATATCAGAGTGAATTGCGTTCCCAAGGACTGTTTTGCCTAGTTTAATACTTACTGAATGTATTTGGTTGAAGAACTACTACTTCTAATGCTATATTTTCTTTTTAAAAATGTATAATTGTATCTTATGTTACACAAATGATGGCATTCAAACACCACATCTATAATGCGCAACAAAAATTGTCATGTCCGTCAGAAGTGAAACAGACCCATCAAAAACAAACTAAAATTAGAAGTTTTATCTGAAGTTGACATTTAGTCTGCACGTGCTGAGGTATGCCATAAGCAGTAAGTGGATCATGGACTATCTGAGGGCATTATAGGACACTGATATTAAGACTTACAAAGTATAATTTTATAAAATAAAAGAAGCAACCAACTGGCATGAGAAGCTTTGTAGGGAGAAAGAGCTTGGTACAATGACGGCTGTCTTGGGGATGTCTTCACCAGGGTAAATCTGTGATGTAGTACCTTGGTGTGCAGAGAGTGTCTTAGACATAGCAGAGGACTACTGCTGGTAATATCATCTAGTGGTATGGGGAAAGCTGAAGAGAAAACCATCCTGGTCCCAACACAAGAATGAATTTCCTAGCTACATGATGAAATTTCATCCAGGGCTGTGTTCAAAGACTCAAAAGGGACAACATCTAACAAGTAATATGAAGAGCTAAGGTTTTTATTTTGAGGTGACATGAAATACATGTAGAAAAAGATGCTAGCAACCACAGCATGAATACAGATGAAGATTCAGAATCCCTGTAAGTCTGTCTTTGTTTGGCTTAGTATTTTGTTTTATGGATATGAATAAAATGCTTTTATGTTTTCAGGAGGAATATCTCATTTGTGATTTTGTGTGCGAGATTTCTTTCCTTTGAAATGTGCAGCCGTCCATATTGGGGCCATCACTTTGGGTCTTACTATTATTGTATGTTCTGGATAAATCCTAATGAAGGCATTT
>RJWT010053329.1:0-10436 GCA_004365215.1 Cuniculus paca | reverse complement strand
ATTCCTCTTCAGTTAAAATATTACAGCTTTCCATTTGTTTTTTCTTGGGATAAAGACCAAACTATCTATGAAGACTCAGCTTACACTCCTTGTTCTGTCTCTGCGCTCTGGCTATCCTGGCCACCTTTTAGTTCCCTTACCTCATGAGCCTTCTGTATGGAATGCTTTTACTGTTTAGTGATGTTTAAAATTTTTCAAAAAATTTTTGAGACAGAATCTTGCTAAGTTACCGAGGCTGGCCTCAAACTTTCAGTCCTCCCTGCCTCACCCTTCTGAGGACGAGGATTACAAGCATTTGCCACCACTCTAAGCCATCTAATTTTTGAATAAATAAAGAAATAATCTAGCCAGGCATGGTGGCACATGCCTGTAACCCCAGCACTCAGGAGGCTAAGGCAGGAGGATTGTTGCAAGTTCAAGACTAGCCTGGGCTACAAAATGAGCTCAAGGCCCGTCTGAGCTGCATAGTGACACTCTGTCTCAAGAAGACAAATAAATTTAAAAATTAATTAATTAATTGATAAAATCTAGTAAGTAAAAAATTTAGAAAAGTGTTCCTCTTTGTTCTGTCCATGTAGTTAGCAACATTATGTTCTATTCTGAAACCTTTCACTTAATCTTTTCTCTTTTTTTTTGGTACCAGGAATCAAACTCAGGACCTTGTGCTTACCAGGCAGGCACTTGTGCCACTGAGCTATATCCCCGGCCTTTCACTTAATCTTAGCATTTACATAATAGATGGTTAACAGCCTCTAAGAATAAAACAAAATGCCAGAATAAACAGAAATAAATGAACAAGCAGTGTAAGCAGCCACTCTAACCTGCCAACTGTGTTTTCCAAGGCCTGGTTTATTTCCCACTGGCACAGTTTACCTCCCATCCATTGCATTCAGTAATGGCCAGTATACATCCCTCACTTACTGCTTGTCCAGTCTTATTTACGAAAATGCAGCCTATGGGAGGAGGGATTTACATTCTCCTAATCTAGTTTTCAGTTTTACTTTCCCCAGGCAATTTTACATGTTAAATTACTATATGATTTTGAATAGGTCTGCCTGCAAGATTGCTGGTTTCTCTTTATTGCATAGATTCAGAACTTTATGTTTAAGGTACCTTCTGATCATTTCTGATACTATTTTTCCCAGCATGTGCAGTCTTTGCCAACAGAAAAAATTACCAAGAAACCTATTCCAGATGAGCACCTCATTCTGAAGACCACATTTGAAGATCTTATCCAGCGCTGCCTCTCTTCAGCCACAGATCCTGTATGTATTTTTTCTCATATTTTGCTTGATCAAAGTAATTCTTCATGGGCCTCTTCTATTATTATTGCTTGAAGTCCTAAAAGATATTGTTCTTTAAAAAACTGTAGAGCTGGGTGTGTTGGCACAAGCCTATAATCACAGCACTTGGGAGGCTGAGGCAGGAGAATTGCTGCAAACTTGAGACCAGCCTGAACTGCATAGTGAGACCCTGTCTCATAAAGACCAAAAAACAATTGTAGAAAGCTAGGGCTTAATTACATATAGAAATATATTTGTTTCATGTATAAAACATATTTAATCCTAATAGTAAGTCCAGGATCGGTAGACTTCTCCTTTTTATTTTACAGATAATGAAAGTAAAGCAAAGATCAGTTACAGCTTCTTATCTGAGGTCTGGGCCAGCATTTCAGGCCAGACAGTCTTGCTCTGGTTTTCTACAGACCTCCTGTTTGGCACAGGAATAGAATAGAGCAGTAGTCTGCAGGAAACTCCAGTTTGGGGGTTCTTCCTGAATTTACAGTTGAAGCTTTTGAAACTAGATTATCATATTTAACTTTGTAAAGATCTGGTTTTTTTGCAGCACCAGGGATTGAACTCACAACCTCGCACTTGCCAGGCAGGCACTTAGGCCACTGAGCTAAATCCCCGGCCCTTGTCTTTTTGAGACAGGGTCTCACTATGCCGTTCAGGCTGGCCTTGAGCTCACTTTGTAGCCCAGGCTGGTCTCGAACTCACAACAATCCTCCTGGGATTACAAGCATGGGCCACCACGCCTGGCTTTTTGTAAAGATCTTGAAAGATAGTTTAATATTATAGATACTGAAGTCTTAGTCGTAGTTAAAGCAACTGACTTTTATTTACTTAAAGGACGCTAGTGTATTGGCAGTGACAAAAACCCACAAAGCTAGTCTTATTTTAAATGAAACTTCATTTTCTGCCAACGAATATTGAATATATTTTAAGTCATTGGCCACTTGTCTACTTACAAAAGACAGCTTCTGGAATGTGTTGTTTTTTCTGCCATTGAGTACTAATATGTGCAGCCTTCTGCTAGCCTTGAGGAAAGCAGTTCCTTTTACTGAAAGTGTCAGGAAACCAAGGGGTTGACAGAAACCATAGTTTTTGGGATAGATGAGAAGGCTGGAGAGCAGATGAACTGATAAGCAGATACGCACTGTCTTCTAAGTGATTGGTTATAGTCATTCAGAAATGGAGGCATCCTAATAAGAATGTGGCAGAACTCCAGTCCTCCCTCAGGTGTGAGGCAACACAGATTGAGAGCATACATAATGCATGACTCAGTACCATCAGTCCTGGTTGCATTTTACCTCCCCTGGGTCTGTGTCTCATCTCCCTTCTTGGTGGATACCAAGGAACCAAGGCAGACCAGAACCATGGAAGACAAGCAGTTCCCTTAATAGAGGAATTTTACAACCCTTCCCTGCTGTCCCCTTACCTCAAAGTAAGGCTTCTGTTTGTAGCTGTGCTGTAGGGATTTCCTTCTGCAAAAGTACATTTTAATCAGTAGTTGAAATAATTTTTATAGCATAGTGTTACTCCTGTTTTTGTTTTAGTTATGTCCAAACAGCACAGAGTGATTTTGTGGCAACCTAGCATGTGATATGCTTGGTGGCCTAGTCTGTCTGTCACCTCCAGACACACAGGCAATATCCCTTCCTCAAATTCCCCCAGAGCGTGTGAGCATCAGGGACTCTGATTCCTGTTCCTCCTGCCTGGAAACCTTCCCACAGGTCTGCGTTTGCTCACCCCTACATATGGAGGCTGCTACTCAGATGTCCATTAGCCATCGGGTCTTGCTTTACTCTCCTCCCAGTGCTGCTGGCCCCTGCCTGTTACATGTCTTCATGGCACTTATACCATTTGATATGCAGTGTGCTGTCTGTTTAGTGTCTTTTTCCCACCCAGTAGAATATGTGCTCCATAACATGTAAGACTCCCTGGCAGAAGAGTATTCAATAAATTCAGTATTCACTACATTTTTTTTTTTTTTTTGGTTCCAGGAATCAAACTCAAGACCTTGCACTTGCCAAGGGTATATAGCTCACTGGCACAGCTATATACCCAGCCCAGTATTCAATAAATATTAAAAAATAGCATTACTGTTGTGTAATGTGGGTCACTAAGTTAATCACATTGTACTTTTTTAAATCATATTTTTAGTCTTCGAGTAGTTTCTCTCACTATTTACAGTAGTGGGATAGGAAAGAAAAATTCCTTTACTACTCCTCCTTCAGTAATTTTAAGTTGTCAGGAGATAGTCTGCTATTCCTTGCTTGGTACTATAAAAGCACAAAAAGAGGCAGGGTTAAGCATACCAAGGGTGATCAAGTGTCAAAGTAGTAGTTTTGAAAGGTTAAGCAAGGTTCCACAGTTTCTCGCTGTTTGCCTCTAACCCATAATCCTCTGTAATTTGTCTTCTTTTCTGTGGGACATCGACCCATGGCTGCCTCCAGAGGCCTGTGACTAGCGCAGCTTCACATGCACCTAGTGAAGTAGTTTGCAGACCAGAGGAAATCCAGTCAGTACTGCTTTCTGCATGCTGAAAGGAAGTTTCATTCGCTCTGCTCCCTACCTCCTGCCCTTGATAGATTACTGATGCCTATTCTAAGCATTTCTCGACCCTAGTTGCTTCCATTTCTTTAATAAAAGGCAACTGTTCAACATCTTAAGTGTAAGGTTTAGTGAAGTGAGATAGGGCAAGGTCTGTGAATAAACTGTTCCAATATAGTATCTGTTTTTCCTCTCCTGCAGCAAACCAAGAGGAAGCTAGATGATGCCAGCAAACGCTTGGAGTTTCTATACGATAAACTTAGAGAACAGACAGTAAGTTTGGGGGGGACAAGAAGAATTTGTAATAACCAGTGATTTCTACTTGCTAGTAAAATAAGCATCTCATTAGCACTCTTACATGGTCATTTTGGTGGCAAAACTGTTGTGACAGTTACAGAATGGGCTTTCCTCTGACTGTTCATCTGAGTCTTGGACTTTATTCATTGAAAGCGAGAGAATAGTGCAGAAGAGAAGACTTTAACCCTTTTCATACCAAAGACTAGAAAGAAAACAAACTGGCTTGTATTGGCCCAAAGGTAGCTGACCTTTTGTTGTCCATTGTATGGCTTGTGTATTGGGAAATCAGGATCTAGGCAGGTACTTTGTTTTCTATGGAAGAAATCTATAATCTCCCTTATATTTTTAAAGACTCCTGATCTTTTTCTACAACAGCAGCTGTTACACAAAGGCAAAGCCAAAAAATAAATAAATAAAGGCAAAGGCAAAACCGGATGAGCAGGGTGATAGCTATATGGAGAGAGCCCACAGCTAGGAGTTGGGCACTCGCTGTTCCCTTACCCCATCCCTCCTTTCAGTTCTAGAATTGTTTTGTTTTATTAATGAATCCTTGAGGATGGGACAGGAAAAAACAGCTAGCACTTTTATAATTTTATATGTTAGCATTCTTCCAGCCCATTTTCCATATCCAATCTCATCAGATAAAAATATCTTATTTCTCTCATGAGAGCCAAGCCAGAGAAAGTTGATATAACAATTGAGGGGTGTGGTCCATGGACTGGTCCAAAATAGTTTCTGTCTGAAGTATGGACTTGTTTGCAAGTGATGACATGGAAAAAAATGCAAGCTTTATGTTTTTAAGAGATGACAAGGCTGGCCGTGTGGTATGTACCTGTGGTCCCAGGACCTCAAGAGGCTGACCTGGGAGGATTGCTTGAGACCAGCTTGGCAACATAGTGGAATTCCTTCTCAAAAAGATGACAGGATTATGAAAAACAGTTAAGAACTGGTAAATAGAGTATATGAGCCGGGCCTGGTGGCGCAGGCCTGTAATCCCAGCACTCGGGAGGCTGAGACAGGAGGATCGTTGCAAGTTCGAGACAAGCGTGGGCTACAAAGTGAGCTCAAGGCCAGCCTGAATGACATAGTGAGACCCTGTCTCAAAAAGACAAGGGCCGGGGAGTTGGCTCAGTGGCCTAAGCTCCGGCGTGGCAAGTGCAAGGTTGTGAGTTTGATCCCCGGTGCCACAAAAAAAAAGAGTATATGGTCAAGCTTGTTGGCCTGCTAACAGAAGAAGATCAAAAATTTAGGACTTTGTTACAGATTTTTTTTGGTGCTGGCGATCGAACTCATGACCTCGTGCTTGCCAGACAGGTACTTATGTCACTGAGCTGTGTCCCATGCCCAAGATAAGATTTTAATTGGGTCCTTACCTTAGGATATAATGATTTAAGAATTTTAAATCTCCTTTATATACTTAGGAAAAATTTTCAAAGGAGTGAGGCTCTATCTAAAATAATCAGTACTTATGTGGACAGAAATATTAGCATGTCAGCTTAGGGGACAAAATCTGGCTGCTTTTTTGTAAGAAAATACTTTATAGACATGCATAATTCATAAATAACTTCTTTACATGAGTCATTTTGTCATTGTTCTGTTTTGTAACTTAACTGTTGTTTGGTCCAAGAAACTATTTCTAGAGATGCTCAATGGTTCATACATTTTTAAAAGGTTTATTTCAAGGTCTTTTTAGGTATCTGGGTTTAACGTTTATAGAGGGTCTCACAAAGAAGTTCTCCCATAATTTTTCTCTTGGTTGCATCTTTATTTCAGCTTTCACCAACAATCATCAATGGTTTACACAACATTGCAAGAAGCATTGAAATGCGAAACTACTCAGAAGGTTTGACCATCCACACCCACATAGTTAGCACCAGCAACTTCAGTGAGACCTCTGCTTTCATGCCGGTTCTCAAAGTTGTTCTCACCCAGGCCAATAAGCTGGGTGTCTGAAGGACAACTGTACTCCCAGCCCATGTTGCCACTTTTCCAAAGAAGTATGTTTAAAGAGAAAATTGTAAGACGTGGACCAATCCTCATCAGCATGTTTCCACAGCAGCCAATAAGAGCTTTTACATTCTTTCTGCAGACACCCACCTTAGAACTATTCCAAACCCTGGTGCTTTCTTTTGTTTTAATCTTTTCTTGTCCATTATGATTTTCCTATTCTGCAAATAGCATACTTCTGGATTACACATAGAATGGTTCATAATATTCTGATAAATGTGGTTTTTAAAACTGTTTTATTTTTGGACAAATTGTATCTAGTTATGCATAAAGCAGAGCTAAAACTAAATTTCTTTCATGTTCTCCCTGCTTTATTCATGTCAATCAGATTAAAGTGTGTAATCCTGTCCTGTGTGCATGTAGTCTTTTTTTTTTTCCTCCTCTTCCAGTGCTGACTGAGTTGGGGATATAACTCAGTGGTAGAGTGTTTGCATGGCATGCATAGGGACCTGCGTTCAGTCCCCACCTTCCAGGGCAGAAAAACAGCTCCTCTTTCTTGTGTCTTTACGTTGGACTTGAACAAACAACTAGAAGTTGCTTACATAGGTTTCAGCAAGTATTAATGAAAAGTGTGAGTGCTTGCTTTAAATATCTGTAGGAAAAGACTCAGTGTTTTCATCTGTAGGGGTGCATTGAGCTTTTCTTTTGTTAATAAGTGTTATGTCTGTTTGGGCTCAGGACTGAATTTCTTCCATTTTATAGTTGAAAATCTGCTCACACATTTTCTATAATTTACCTATAATTGACCTCAGCTACTTGGGAAACTGAAGCAGGAAGGTTGCCCTAATCTGCAAGTTCAAGGGCAGATTAGGGCAATTTAGAGAGACCTTATCTCAAAAATTATATACCCGAGCTGGGTATATAGCTCGGCGGTACAGTATTTGGCTCACATATGCCTGCACGGATTTATTCCCTCGTGCCACACACACAGTCAGTAAAATTCCCTATGGTTGTGAGGTTTAAGTTCAGAAAGAAAACTATTTCTGTCAGCCTCTTGAATCATTTTCAGCCAGTTTTCCTGTGGACTGATTTTACTGTAATTTGTCCTAAGAG
The DNA here is from genome assembly GCA_004365215.1 of Cuniculus paca. Classification (NCBI taxonomy): domain Eukaryota; kingdom Metazoa; phylum Chordata; class Mammalia; order Rodentia; family Cuniculidae; genus Cuniculus; species Cuniculus paca. The sequence goes on along the minus strand of RJWT010053329.1, from coordinate 3,243 downwards.
CAGTGTGGTAAGGAGAAAGTAATGGTTTTGTAGAATGTGGAGGCGAATTAAACACTAATAATGCTCATTGCTGATGGCGTATTAGCTAAGAGGGTTAGGAAACTGCAAAGGCAACAGTGGGCCCACTGTGTAGTCAAATGCTATTTCAAGGAGTAAGGATGGTTTGTGAGGTTTTCTTGGAACCTGAGTGAAACAGTTTGTGAGAACCTTTCAGTTCCCTTTGCTGGAATCCCCTACTTGACAATAAACTCCCCTTTTTAAAAAAATTAACAAATTTGCCAGGCGTGGTGACAAAAGCCTATAATTGCAGCACTTGGGAGATTGAGGTAGGAGGATCACTGTAAATTCGAGGCCAGCCTGAGCTACATAGTGAGACTGTCTTAAAAACAAAACAAAAAATTAACCTATTTGATTTTATAGCTCAAAATAGGTTTATAACAAAGAGAAAAAAAAATACTTGGCTTGCATCCGTGTGTGTTGAAGTCTCAGGAATGGGGTGTCCAGACTCAGTGCCTCTTGTGCGTTTGGTAATGAGTGTTGGTGCCACTGAGATCACAGTTGGACCTCCCAGGCCTGCCCTCTGGACTGCAGTGTCCCTGCCAGGCTCCACTGGGAGAGCCACCTGGCTTCTAGTGGTGGTTTTTACTTGCTTCCCTTATAATTAGGATTTATTCTATGGCATCATTTTACAAAATTGTGAGTTCCCAAAAAGAAAAGATAAGGAACAAGATGAGGTGGCAGTAGTGGAGCTCTGGCCAGACCCAGAGATTTCAAGAGTAAACATGGAAACTGTGCCACTGACATCTTCATGTCCCCTGTGTGTCTTCCGTATAGCATTGCGATTGTATTGTGGCCCTGTGGAGCCGCTCCTGTCTGTGGCTCATGGTTCTGAGGGCTGGAAATAAATGGAAGTCAAATAAGCCGAACTCAGCATTGTTTCTGTCTCTGAAGTGTGAAGATGAGATCATGGAAAGCATAGTTTGATTTTCTGAAGAACAAGACAGTGATTTTTTTGTTTTTTTTTTTTGTACCGGGGGTGGAACTTAAGACCTCACACTTGCAAGCAGGCCCTTACGCCACTGAGCTAAATCCTCAGCCTGAATAAGACAATTTTTGAGTCTTCTTTTAAGAGAAAAAAAATTTAATTTTGCAAAAGATTCCATTTTTAATGTTTTCAGCTCGGGGTGATGTAATAACATATGCCTCCGTAGTTAAGGAATCTTTAAAGCTCTCAGGAGTTATGCAAGCGATATTTATTTATTTGTTTGGTTGGTTTGGTTTTTTTGAGACAAGGTCTTGCCATGTGGTATAGGTTGGCTTTGAATTCATGGTGTTCCACCTCCCTCAGCCTCCTGAACGCTGGGATCATAGGCATGCACCACCACACCCAATGTGATTGTTAGTTAGTTTTGAAAAATCACAGCTCTATTTTTTAAAAAATTATTTTAAAGAGAATAAAACCCAACAAAACAAAACAATAAAGCCAGTCAAAACAAAGCACTGAAAGTGTTACAGAACTTCAAAACAGGATATTAAGAAATCAACAGTGGCTACCATAGTATATCTTGCTATCTTCAGAATACCATGAGACAGAGCAAAATCAAGCAAAACAAAAAACCAAAATATATTGAATGAAACAGAACAATAATTCGGAATAAAACAAAGCAGTGAGAACAACACTGCACATTGTTATCTTCAAAGTAGTTGCTCAGGCTACCAGCACAGGAATAAAACAGAACAGTAAAGCAGAACAAAACGTTGGATTTCAAAAACAAGACAGGAGAATATCCCCACAGTTGCCACAGTGCACACTGCCATCCTGCAAGTGGATGCCCAGTACCAGCCCCAGGCCTGCAGAGTCGAGCAAACAATACAAGCATCAAGCTGTTCCTTTCACCTCAGTTGCTATCGTTTCACCCAGTCCTCCAAGTAAGCTGGAGATGTGGGGCAGGGTGGGGATGGGATATATGCTCTTCTGGTTTTTCAGTCCGTGTACCGGCTGGCTCACAGGAAGGCGTGGTTTCTTTTCTCCACAGCTCTATTTTTTACCTATTACATTACTTAATGTATAATGACCACTATTTTGGTTACTTTTTCCTCATTGCTGAGACAAAATACTTGATGCCCAAAATGAAGGAAGGAAAAGTTTATTAGCCAGGTGTGGTGGCTCACCCCTGTAAGCACTTGGGAAGCTGAGACAGGAGGATCATTTTGAGTTTGAGAGCAGCCTGGGCTACAAAGTGAGCTCAAGGCCAGCCTGAAGGGCATAGTGAGACCCTGTCTCAAAAAGACAAGGGCTGAGAATTCAGCTCAGTGGCCTAAGCACCTGCCTGGCAAGCACAAGGTCCTGAGTTAAATCCCCGGTGCCGCAAAAAAGAAAAAAAAAAGTAGCTTACAGTTTTTGGAGGTTTCAGTCCATACTCAGCTGGCTCCAAAGCAGGGTAGCATGGCTAAGGGGCAGCCATTCATGGCAACCACACGTGACCAGAACAAAAAGGGCAAAAGAGGAAAGCCTGTTTCCTTCCCTCCCTTATATTGTATGCTGGCCACCTGCCCCCTCATCCCCAGCACTTACACTGCCAGTCCCAGTGTACACAACAAACCAATTACAAACACTAGACTGCTGCCTTCAAAAGGCCTGTCTCCCATGACCATGCGACTTTGAGTGGACATTTAAACCCAAACCGTACCAGCCAGTCATTCTTTCTGGGTTCCAGATCTTTTCAGTTTTCTTTATATGTTTTGTGCTTTTATTTATATTTTTTTAACCAAATCAGTGCTTCTTTCATATCACTAGTTGTATTGGGAAAGGGGTATGAAGGAAACTGATAGGTGGGGCCAGGTGCTGGGCTGCTGCTTTTTGTATTGCACCTTGTCTTCTACCCTGGTTTTACACCGCACTGGCTTGGGGAGGGTAGATGTATGTTAGACCTGCTTGGGAATCATCACATGCAATGGGATATGGCGCTGATGGGCCCATAGTTCATTTCAGTGGTACAGAGAATGCAGCCAAGTCCTTGGCAACCAGTGGCACATTGGTTATCTAGCAGCTGCCTGAAAGATAAAGGAAGGGACAATGACTGGCTTAACACTTCCGATGATCACTTGTCTCCTGACCAAATTTGGCAAGGCCTTCTGTTGACTTCCTGTGGCATGGCGGAGACTTTATTCAGAAGTGTTATAAAGTGTCGTCAACATACGTGTACACGTGTGCAGCCCTCTTCTGTGGTCCCACTCGTGTGG
>RJWT010053328.1:0-10442 GCA_004365215.1 Cuniculus paca | reverse complement strand
AGTAAGGCAGGTGTCTGTTGGCAGAGGGGAGTCATGGGGCATGGCCCGCCATCCATGCAGTTGGAGTCAGGACCTACTAATCCTCAGCAGGGTGGATTTGCAAATTCATTCAACCCCTTGAGCCTTGGTGGTCTCATAAGGAAAATGGGCATTGGTCACTACCTCGCTCTCTGGGTGTGCTGGTATTAAGTTAAATCGTAAAGAAATCCCACCACATGTCTAGCCGGCACCTGGTTTCTTTCCTTGCTCCTGTCTCCTCCAGTCTGCTTTACTACAGCTCTACCTTGAATATTCTTTTAAGCAACTTGATACTATTTCCTATCATTCAATGCCTGGAATTTTATTCCAAAGGAACCTTGAGGATTACTTGGAGTAGTTAGAGAGACCAATAAACTGCCTGGCAGGTGGTTCGGTGCTGTGGTGAGCTAATGTCTCAAAAGTCTTTCAAGAGGGTGAAAATAACTCCCAAGTATACTCGTGGTGTTTAAAATAGAAATCAGCAATAATCAGGCCTATAGAAATTATATCTGACCTGCCAATTATACAATCTGATTACAAATTCTGACATTTCAATTATAAACAGGACTTGGCATTGTTTAAATTAGATTTTTCTTAAACACCTACAGTTTCCTCCTTTTTTTCATTCCTTGGCAATAAAATTTAGGTAATGAGAATGCTCTTGTTAAAAAAAGACTGGCTGGAACTATTGGACAGTAAAAATTTTTCAGACTCATTACATAAATGAAAGGTATTTTGCTTTAACATTTATTGAATTTTTTTTTTTGGAAGTACAACAGTCTCTTTAGGCAAACAAAACAAATAAGGAACAAATTTTCTATGTAAAAAGTAAAAAGTATGGCTAAAGCAGTGAAGAAAAGGGCCCTGGAGCCCAGAGCTGGGCAGCCCAGTGCTGGCAGCCTGGTGGAAGCCCAGTGCACAGAGGCTGTGGCACGGCATGGAGGGAAGGCTGGGCACTCCTCCTGCACCTACCTGAGTAGTGCAAAGCCAGACAGATGGGTGGTGGGTCCCTGTCTTCCTGCCCTTTGATGGAGGATTACTATTGGTGTCCGTCACCTGGGCTCATTTCTTGAAAGTGGACACTTGCATCTGATGAGTATGCAAACCCTCCTAAGTTGCAAGGACGGGGATCACTGATGGGGATGAGTGTGTGTAGCTGACAGGTCCTGCCCGATCCTCTGTGCAAAGTCCTGTGCCCAGGGATGTACAGAGGGAGTGGCAAACTTGCTGTCCCTTCTGCCAAAGTGCTCTGAACCAAGACCTGATTGCCTTGGACTTAGGGACCCCTGAATCTTTAAGGGTAGCTGTTTCCTCCTAAGAGATGCCCTCCACCTGGCCTTGGTCCCCCTACAGTGACCTGCTCAGTGACCAGGGTCCTGATCCTCCCTATGCTGTCCACCCCAGCCCTGGACAGGGCCTCTCCTCAGTCTGCCTCGGCAGTGCCTGGAGTGAGCACGCACTCAACCCATTCTTTAGAGAATCCGTGCTGGATTTAAGGAAATGTTGGTTCCTGATGCTGCAGTCCAGGACTTCCTCATAAGGTCATTTGCTTCCCAGTGTAAGGAAGGCAACAGCTGAAAGTGTAACTGCTTTAGCATAATGAGGACTGCGGTCATCTCTGCACGTAGGCACACGCTCAGAGCCCACCGCCTGGGCAACTTGAAGGAAGGGAGGAGCTGGCCCTCTTCCCCTTCCCAGATGCTTTCCATCTTGTGGTCTGGCAAGCAGCATGAGTGATGGGATCCGTGCGTTCACAGAGAAGGAGAGCACTGGATTTTGAGGGAGATCCATGGTTATGTGACTTTTAGTGTAAATAATGGTTTGTATTTTTGAACATTCACTGTACTTTGTGATTGCATTACTTTCTTTATTCTTTATGTGGTGCTGGGAACTAGAATGATGCTAGGCAGGCACTATACCACTGAGCTGCACCCCTAGCCATCAAAAACTTTTATTTTAAGGTAGTGCTTCCTAAGCCCAGCCCCTATGTGCACACCAGACACCATCAAGACTCCGCATGGGTAGCCAGTGCACACCAGGAGAACAAGCCAGCCGTACCTTGGAGAAGCCCACCCCATACCCCACTGCCTCCTGGGGAACCTGGGTTAGGAGAAACCCAGGTACCTGACCCATCCCCCTTCACTGTGGATGGGTAGCCAACATGGGAAGTGCCTGGCACTCCACAAGTCACTCGTCCAGAGAAACCCAGGAAAATGTCACGATGAAGGCACAAAAAGCCATCTTTGGCCTCCAGCCCAAACAGAACCAGTCCAGGAGATTTGGACATGGCAGAAAGCATTAACTTGCACACCTGAAATTTCTGGGATGATGGAAACTGAAGTAAACAAAGTACTTCATAAGGCTGTAAAAGAAATCAGATCAGAAATAATATCTCAGGTAAAAGAGGAAATCACAAACATAATGAAAGAATTGCTGAGCATATCTAAAAAAGACATAGATTAAAAAAAAAAAGAGGAGCATAGGAGAATGAGGGAAACCTTGAATGAATTACATAGAGAAGAACTGGAATGCATGAAACAGATTCAAAGAGATATCCAGGAAATTAAAAACTCCATTGAAAGCTGGCAAAACTGCTTGAAAGAAACTGAGGGTAGACTTCTAGACCTTGAAGACAGAAAGGGAGCTAGCAATTGTGAAAGGAAAGATCTCTTAAAAATAACAAGGAACCAGGAAATAACAATTCAACGACTGCAAGACAACACAAAGAAAAATAATTTAAAGTGATAGGTGTCAGCGAAAAAGCAAGGGTCAACACAAATGACATAAAGAGACTGTTTACAGAAGTAATAGAAAAGAACTTCCCAAGCATGGGAAAAGGACCTGACATGCAGATAAGTGAGGCATTTAGAACTCCAGCTAGCCATATCCAAAATAATTCTACACCAAGACATATAATAATCAAGTTTCCAGAAATTCAGCACAAGAACAGAATATTAAAGGCTGTTAGAGAAAAGAAACAGATCACCTATAAAGGAAAACCCATCAGAACCATGACAGACTTCTCAACACAAACCATCAAGTCAAGAAGAGCCTGGAGTGAAGTTTTGCAAGTCCTGAAAGAAAATAACTTTCAACCCAGATCATTGTACCCTTCAAAATTATCTTTCAAAATTAATGGAGAAATAAAATACTTCCATGACAAAGAACAATTGAAGAAATTCATGGCCACCAAACTAACCCCACAAAGAGTACGGAAGGACATTCTAGTGAGAGATAAAAATGACCATGGTTCCAGGAACAGCAGCAAAGTGGGATCATCAAGCAGGGCAGACAATTGAATGGAAGGGAAAAGTAGGGAACTAACAGCAGGGAAAAGCATGGCAGAGATGAGCCAGTGCATGTTGGCTGTAACCATTAATGTAGATGGCCTCAATTCAACAACAAAAGCACAGGGAGAGTAGATCAAGAAACAAGACCCATCAATATGCAGTGTACAAGAAACACATTAACTTGAAAGGAAATTCATAGATTGAAAGTCAAAGGAGAGAAAACTATGCTCCATGTGACAGGGAACCAAAAAAAGCAGGGGTAGCTTGCCCATCAACCACACAGTTGATAAGAAAAATACGGCATTTTTATGCAATGGAAAGCTACTCAGCTATAAAAAAGAATAATCACGAGGCTCTTGTAGGTAAATGGACGCAACTTGTGATCATGCTCTTGGGTGAAATGGTTCAGACTCACATGGGTGAACATCATGTTGTCTCCCTAATATAAAAAACTGAAGGAGTTAGTGGGATTCAAAATGCACAATACATATTGTGAAAGTGAAAGGGGAGGAAAAATCTAAAAAGTGAAGGTGTAGCCATTGTTAATTCCCTATTATTTTGTTTTAAAACCCTTTATTGCTTTCATTGGTTTATTCTGTTTTATTTGGTTTGATTTTATTATATCTGATGGCAGGGGCAACTATTTTGAAGAAAACAAGATACATTATGGTAGCCATTGTTGATTTCCTATTATCTTGTTTTGAAGTCCTGTGTCACTTTCATTGTTTTGTTTGATTGGCTTTATTCTGCTTGGTTTTATTCTCTTAAAAATAAATTTTTTTAAAAAGAAAAAAAAAAAGGAAAGAAGAAAAGGTAGTGCTTCTCTAATTGCCCAGGCTCAGTTTAAACATTTGCTTCTCCTGCCTCAGTCTTTCAAGTAGCTGGAATTAAAGGCACAGACCACAGCTTTCAGCTGAGTGTCTTTAATTCCTTAACTCACGTACAACTGCATCTTAACCAACTTGGAGTCAGTTTTCATCCTGACAATTTGAGACCATGCTACTCCACCTGGCCTCTGCCTAGCTGCTGTTTCCAGAGCTGCACTGCAGTGGTGCTTTGGTTCAGCAGGGAAGCAGCATAGGCCTCTCAACCCCACAGCTCCTCTCTGCATAGAGGCTATGGCACGCCACGTCCAGGGCTGGCAGGTGGGCTCTTGCTGCTCTCACTTGCCATGCTATCCCTGGCAGACATGTGCCACCCACCCCACCTGCCCTGCTCCCTGAAATGTTCACACCAGCCTGGCAAAGTAGAAACTGTCACCCAGTGTGTGGATGAGGACTCCAAGGCCATAGCATTTCCAGAAGCATTGGATGGATAGGAGTGGGCTGTGTCAAATGGCCACTGAAGACAGATCCACGCAGTTGACAATTGACATTGTGATGGCATTGTTTAATGTGGAGAAAAAGAAACTTTCTATTTCACATCCTTAGATAGGATTTCTAAACTTGAGTTAAGCCAGAGTGAAAGCAGGTGTACAAGTGCTAAGGGGGGTGGAGGAACTTCTAGGGGTCACCAGGTGACGTCCGGTTGCCACTGCCACAGAGAAGAGGGACCCATGCTGGGGCTCTGTCTCTTCACCAACCGCTCCCAGGCAGGGCACCCGGGCTATCCTGTCCTAGAGCCACCTGTGGAGGCTGACTTTGTGCTCCCTCTGTGCCCTTGCCTTCCCTCCGCATCCTCCGAGGTGGGCCCCTCAGCCCTTCAGAGCCCTCCTTGCCCCCCTGAGCTCTGCACCCTACCTCATCCCCCAGCCTGTACCCCATGATTCCCTGGCCTCCTGGCATTCTCGTGTCCTCATTTCTTGTCCTCTCTGCCACCCATGGCCTTCTTCCCTGAGTCCTCTCTGCAGGCCAGTGATGGTGATTCATCAGCTTCTGCCTGTTCTGTTACTGCAGCCTCCAGACTGTGTCCAGGCTCCTGCCAGGGACTGGCCACAATGACGGGCAGCCTGGTCACCCCAGAGCCACCAGTCTCCTAGACTGGCATATGGATTTGCAACACCACATCACTGTCCTCAACAAACATTTCCAAGCCTCACCTCTAAACGCACTGTGTTTCTTGTAACCTTGTAGGAGCCTGCTCTGCCTGACCCTCTGCTGGCATCTGCTGTGCATGTCCTGAGTCCTGCACCCTCTCAGCCAGGGGGGCCCGGACTGTGTCCCAGCCCCTGCCTGCTCAGGAGCAGACACCAGGGCTCATAAAGTGATGCCCATGCATCCTCTCCCGTGCCAGACCTCGGCTGTCTCAAGGACGGGCGCTGTCTCACGTGTCTGTGTATCGTGTGAGCTCCTCCATGTCCCAGGGTCTGGAATAAAAAGTGATGCTCATTACACATTACTTAAACCAGTTTTACAATTGTATTAAATACAATAAGTGTGATGGTAAATGCAGACAATGCTAATGTACTTTTTTTCTTTTAAAAGGAAAGATTTCCCTTTTGTCCTTTTCTGACTAGGAGATATTAATAGACAAATCTGATTTTAAGGTAGCAGTAAGAAAATGGTATATATATATATATGCTTATATATATATATATATATATATATATATATATACATGTCATATACATGATGTATATACATATATATAAGCGTATATATGAGTAAAAATTCAACCAACTCAGTAAAAAGATGTGCAAAAGATTAGGAGTAGGATTTGGACTAAAGAACAAAAAATAAATTTAGAAATTACAAATATACTCAGTGTCAAATTATTAGAAGTCTGTTATACTATCTCTCTACCACTACCAATCAACAATGAATATTGAACATGATTTATAAATGGAAAAAATATAAAGCAAACTGTTAGCCTGTGACGTCCCTTCCAGGAGTGCAGCTTACCGGTCTCTGCGGGAGAGACACCCAAGGCCGCTGCAAGGTGACTTTCACATGTCAGAAGGGTCAGCACCACAGGAGAGCTCTTTGATTTGCAGTGAAGAAATGGACAAGAGGCGTTACGCTGTGTGACTGTAAAGCGCAGTTAGGGTCCAAACGGTCAGCAGAGACAGGGCCGCACCCTGTGGAAGTCGTCCTCGGATTCTATCGGGAAATACAGAGACAAGGGAGGAAGTCAGAGAATGCTCTAATTATGATGCAGCAGCCTGTGTTTCGATACACGTGCATGTCACCCCAGCTACATCATGCATTATTGCTGCTACGTGGTATGGAATTTAAAAATGCATTTAGTGTAAGAGATGAGGAAGTTACTTTTGAAAGCAGAAGGATAAAATGATTATTGAGTTTGTGGTAGTTTACATCTAGATGTCCGCCACAGCCTCATGCATTCACAGGTAGGGCTTTGGGGAGCTGACTAGGTCTTGGGGGCGCGACACTTGATTCATCTGCTGATGAGTCTGTAGAGACATGAGATGTTTGGGAGGTAAAGTGTTGTTGGAGCAGTCGGATCACTGGTAGCATGGTCTGCAAGGGTCTATCTCTCTCCTCTTTCCTGGATCCCTTTCTGCTTCCTTCCTGCAGTGCCATGGGCTGCTTCTCCTCTGCTGTGCCCCTCTGCTGTGCTGCCCTGCCTTGGAGCCAGCCAACTGCAGACTGAAACCACTGCAAACTGAAGTAAAATAAACCTCTCCTGCTTTAAGTTGTGGGTGCTGGGAGTTGTGTCTTAGCAATGAGAAAGTGACTGAGACAGTGCTCATATAGGTGTGGGGACAGACTCTGCTTATGGTGAGGGATCATTGAGAGGACTGGAGAAGACATTAGAGCCTCACCCAACCAGTGTTAAAGACCTAATGTCACACCTGGAGTTAGGGCATTGGAGCATGGGAACTCCCAGGGTTGGGTGCTTACTGATAACTGTTAAGTGTCAGATGTTAAATTGGGTGCAATGGGTAAAAAGATAATAAAGTTCATCTCTACCCTCAAGATTATTGGAGAAAAAACAATGAATGAATTATAAATGAATGAATAACACCTCTTTAGTAAGGGAGGTTAAGTTTTGGGGCCAGACAGATTTGGAATCCCATCCAACTGGCATTGAAATACAAGTCCTGATTCTCACTTAGCGGCAGCATGATCCCCTCACCTAGCCTGCTCACAAAGACCCACTGCTGTGCTGCAAGTCTGCAGTCTGGGTCAGGCAGCATCAAAGCTCAAGGTCACAGGGAGTATGGAGGAGTCACAGGCAAATCTAGGCTGCCCTGTTATAGCTCCCCAGGGCCAAGTCATGACTTTGAGGGTGTTCCTGCCCATTTCTGAGCCCCGCTTCCAGATCTGTAACATGGAAGTGAATCTCCTCTCTGACATGCGAGAGCTCTGTGCAGAAGTGGCTAATCCCCCCACCCAGGGTGGTCAGCCTGCACTCCAGGCCATGTGTCTCTTCCTGTGTTTTACACTCCTCAGCAGATTTTACCTGTGTCAGGCCAATCAAATCCAAAATGTCCAAGAATATGCCATACAAGGACAACATAATAGACAATTTGCAATGTGTAACAACAACACTATGTGATAGTTGGCAGACTGAAAGTCATCATCATTATAACTGTACAAGTCAGCAATGAGAATTGTCCACTTTCCACTGAGTTTACACTTCTTTAAATTTCCCAGCTTAAGAGGTAGATATCATTGGCCTTGGAGGAAAAAGAAAATTGAGAGACTGCAGAATGCAGGCTACTCACAGGTCATGATAGCCACGTGGTGCATGACACGACGCCATAAACCCTCAGGTTTGTTCAGTTTTGGCAACTGGTTCTTCCATGGGATGCAGCTGCGTGAGGTCCTGCATTTCTCTTCCGAACAGCGCATGAGAGGATTGCTACAGCTACCTTTACCTGGAGATGCTTAGAGGAGCGTGGCTTGCTGATATGCGGCTGGGACTCAGGGGAACAGAGCAGGATAGGAGCAAAAGCAGATGGGTCCCCATTCCCATGCCCGCCTCTGACTTGTCTATGCCCTTGGGTTCATTTGGTGCTTCTTCTGTTGGTGAGCCTGCATTTGAGTGGTTTTCATGATTGCAGGGGCAAATGCCACTCTGCTTTCTTATTCCCTGATATTCAAGTTTCGCCTTTCAGTCCATGCTGTTGGAAAGATGAGAAGAAATGTTTACCTGGCTGTGATAATCCCAAGCATGTTGATGGTCAGCTGTTTGGAAACTGAAAAATGCATGGCTGAAACACAGACACAATTGAACTCAAAGCTAAAAACACTGAGTAAGCAGTCTCCATCGTGTGATTGCCCGGTGATAGTTTCTGCCACACTGGCAGCAGGTGCAGGAACACAGGGCACAGACTCCAGCTGAGAACACTCTAGACACAGTCCAGGTGCTCAGCCACCTGCTCACCGGCAGCATGTGACCAAAGCAGTGACGTCCCTCAGCACTTTCCATCATAACACACTAGTCTGTCTTTGTGCCGCCTGGTGCAGAAGCCACTGGCGACCTTAGGCTAGTGATACTGGGATTGAACCCAGGTCCTTCGTGCTGACTTACATCCCTAGCCCTTTTTAAAAATTCTTTTTCAATTTTGAGACAAGGTCTTTCTCAGTGGCTAAATTGCCCAGGTTGGACTTGAATTCATGATACTGCTGCCACAGCCTCCTGGAGCCCTGGGACTCAGGGCATGGACCACCATGCCTGGCTGTGACTACATCCTTTCATTCCCTATAAGGTACCCCAGGTTCACCCATATTCCAGAATCCATCAGAACGCTCTTATCTTTCAAAGGCAAACAATACACCACTGTGCACAAAACTACAGATAGACCTGTCTATCTGTGGCTACCTGGCACTTTGTCTTTGGGCTGTGAAGGTAGCTGTACACAAATCTGCTCAAGTAGGGGAGAGTTGGTTTTCCAATTTCATTTGATGTTTATTAGTTTAAGCACAGCCAGCCCCACCTGAGTGGGGACCACCACATTGGACAGTGGTCGCCAAGGCTGGGCTGGACCACAGGGTCCTTGGAGCTCCTAGCTGTCACCGCTGAATCAAAGGTTACAGTGAGAAGGAGGAGAGGGGGTGGACAGCTCAGCTCCTCTGCACCAGCTCTCCCTCTTTCACTGGCTTGACCAGGTCTTGATTGGGCTGAAACCCGGAGAAGGGAAGGGCAGGTGACCCCTTTGCAGTTGTGTTGTGTCGCCTCTGAGCGGAGGTGCGATGGGCACCACGCTTGTGAGCTGCCGTTCCCACTGCATCTCCAAACCACAGCTCCGCCTGCCCTGTCGGTATTGAATGAAAGGCCTGCAAGGGCTCCGCCATTAGGATCAATATCCCAGCCATTATGCGGGCAAAGGAGGCAGCAAATCACATTTACGTGGATTGTCAGACTCATTATTATAAGCAGATGGCAGCTCATGCACTACAATGCAGGCCCGAAAAGACTGACATTATTTCAAATTAAAATCTATAATGCTAATATGCATCTCTGAGTCCTCATGCAGGCTCAAGTGCATTAATCATCTGGATGATTTGCTGATGTGCACGCTGTTTGCACATGAGTGGCGCTAAAAGGAGGGCTTTTAACTGAGAATGGTTAACATTTATTCATACAGATTGATAAAAGCTAACATGCAATTTTCTTTACTAGTAGCTCCCTAATAGGAATTAATGGGACATTTTAAAGAGAAATTCCAAGTTCAGGGGACCCAGAAAGAAATACTCCCAGCAAAAGAGAAGCACTGTCACGCTCCTCTGCCTAACACAACTTCGTTGGCTCTTTATGTTTGCCCAAAGTGCCGCCGCCAGATGAGAATGGAAACCTTCACAAGAGTAGCACTCCTCTAAGAAGAGCTGTGATTTAAGAAAGTGATTTCAGAAATGATCCTGGAATTGGTGCATTCATATTGAGAAAAGGTGCAAAAAATTTTTTATAAAACATTGGTTACTGTTCTCTAACTGCTCCATAAAAGTCAACATTATTGCTTCCAAAAATTGTATTTTTCAACCGAGTGGATGTGTTAATTTTTCTTAGAAAGTGACGCATGAGTTCTAATCATTAGCACTTGAACACAGGAAAGCTTAGTGGTTGAATTTCTGGGTTTATAGTTTGGTTTTCAATTTATTTTCCAGATAATTTTAAAGACCTGTAATAAAGTTGAAATGTGTATAGAAATATCACAGTGAATAGAATGTGAAGGTAGGGAATGCTTTTTTTCTTTTTTAACATGTCAGGAGAGGGCTTGATTGGTGT
>RJWT010053327.1:0-10425 GCA_004365215.1 Cuniculus paca | reverse complement strand
ATTTCTTGGCTGGAAGAGGGCAACAGGGGGAGAGAGCAATCTGTGGGGCTCAATCCCAGGACTTTCAGACCCAGAGCCCTCAGAAAACCACACGTGGCACACCTAGCTCCTCACCATGGAGGGCAGTGCAGCTGGCTACTGTTCTCTTTTGCACCTGAACTCCCTGCTGCTTAAACTCAAAACATCTGCACTTAGCACTCACCTCTCCACAGTGACTTTGTGGCTTTTTCCACTTTGGCAGAGTGTCCCGAGGGTGCTTGAAGTATGGTTGTTCTGTGACTTCTGATCCCTGAAGTAGCCCAGTCTCAAACAATAATTCCCTTTCTAAATGACTCCTTGTTATGGAGCTGTGGTGATAAGGAAAGTGCTGTTGTGGAGTTTTTCTGCCCAGCTAGCCTCCCATGTGAGAGGGCTCATTTCAGAGTAAAACCCCGCTCTGAATTGACTCATGCAGTCATCATGGGGTGTTCTGAAGCTAGTCGTGCCAGTCAATCTGCATCCCACCCATGACCACTGACAAGCACCCATGGAGCCCATACTTTTTCCTTTTCTTCAGTGCCCATGAATAAAATCACCTTGGCACTGTGGTGGTAGCCCTCTCTGTGCTCACCTTGTATTAGCAGAGTCAGTTGTCCCCACATCCACTGGGAGCAGGATGGAGCTATAGACAGGCTCATTTTTTTCTTTGTGTTGTACTTTTGTTTTTCCATGACTTTTAATTTTCCTGTTGCCTCTTGTCTTGGTTATTTTTTTCTCATTGCTGAGACAAAATAACCAAAACAGAATTTGGTACCAAGAGTGGGGTCATTGATGTGACTGTACCAGACTATATGGTTTAAGAGCCTTTGGGAATGGCTTGTGGGAAGAGTTTGGAAAAGTTTGGAGATGTTACCTGAAAGAGTACAGCTACCTGAAACACCTTACACTGTTCTGTATGAGAGATTCTGGTCAGAGCTCAAAAGACCAGAAAGCCGATGGAAATCTTGTTGGTAAAGACCAGGCTCAGGAGGTTTCTGCTGGAAAGAAGGACTTGATTGTTTGCTGTATTATAGATGATATGTGTTACAGCTTGGCAAAAAGTTTATCTGCATTTCACTCATGTCCAGAGATTTTTGTCTGAGACTAAGATTAATGGCAATGGACTAATAGACCTGGCAAAAGAAATTTCAAGGCAGTTAAATGTTGAGATGGTGGCATGACTATTGTTGAGTGCCTTTAGTCAGATTTATGTTGCAAATCAATAGCAGAGAGCCCAGCAAGATGATTTAAAATGTTGTGAGTTTGGCCAAAACAAACAAAAACCTCCAATAAAGCAGTAGACCGCGAAGATAGAGCTGAGTTCTCTATTTTTGAAGAAAAATAAATAAATAAATAAATAATTAAAAAGATGGCCTGAGGGCATCAAAAGAACCAAGTCTCCACCCTTTGTTTGCAGCTTCAAAACTGCAAAAGTGAAAAAGACTTTGCTTTGAGGCGAAAGTCACAGAGTGCCATGTTCCAAAAATGGTGGCAAGCACACTATGTTACAGAATGGTGCCTACAGCCAAGGAGGTTCCAAAGTGGTAGCAGCATAGAATTTATTCCTCATAATAAAGTTCAGAATTCTCAGTGATCCAGGTACTTGACCCTACAGCCAAGAGAGAGGAAAATCTGGCTACTGCTCCAGCTGGCGGCAGATCTCAGTGTCATTCACATGGTGCTGGTTTTAGGTGCATATAAATTACAAGAATTCTGAAGCTAAAAGGGTTTCTACCCTGATTTCAAAAGGCCTGGGAGCCCAGGCATTGTGACCCTGAGAGGGCAGCGTGTGAAGCTGTGAGTGTGAAGCCAAAGATACAGTAAAAAACTCAAAAGTTTAAAAAAAGCCAGTAGCATAGATCGTCTAAGGAAACCTGCAAGGAGAGAGCAAAGCCAGCCCTGCCCCCAAAGCCATGGGAACTATAACCAAGAGTGCCATGGGGGTGGAGCCACTCAAGCCCTTCAGAGTTCCCAATCAGATTGCTTCAGATGCTAGACATAAAACTAAAGGACTTAGTGTTTGCCTTGCTGGATTTTAGACTTGCTTTTGTCCTAATCCTTTGTACCCTCCTGACTAACTTTTGTAATAAAAATATTTATCTCGCGCCTTCAAATGTTAGAAGTATTTAACTTTGTTTTCATTTATACAGGAGGTTACAACTAAGAGTGCCTTAGATATCAGAGATTTAAGACTTAGGTTTTTTAGCAATACTAAAACTTGTTAGGGTTTTGGCAACTCTTGCAGATGAACTAAATATCTTTCACATAAAGAGATGTGCATGAGTCTTTGGGGGACCAGAGGTGGAATGTTATGGTTTGTGTCTGGATGTCCCCCCAAAGCATCATGTGACCATAGGAGCAGGCTTCTAGAGTTTGTGACTGATTCATGGTCCAGTGCTGGGATTATGGGAGTGAGTGCTACACCCATATGGGTGTGGCCTACATACAATATAAGGGACCAAAGAATCTTCTCTCATGCAGTTCCCCTTTTGCTCTTGTTGCTTTTTCTGTCTTATACCACCATAAACTGTTGCCCTCTGCCATGTGCCACCCTGCCTTAGAATCAGCTAATTATAGACTAAAACCTCCATAAACTGTGAGCTAAAGAAAAAACACAGGACACCTCTTAATTGATTCCTGGAGCTATTCTTCTCATTTCCTCTCTGAATAGCCATTTTTCTTCTATTTGATTCCAGGTCATGGAGGATCTGTGAATTGTTGCCACCTTCTAGTCCACCATCTTGACCTGATTTTTTTCACACTTTAGAAACTGAGAAATGATTTGTGTGCAGTAAAACTTACCATTTTTAGTATAGTACAGTCTTCCATGGCTGTAGGTAGGTGCATACATTTGTGTGACTACCACCACAATCAAGACACAGAACACTTTCATCTCCAACATAATCCTCCTGTATCCCTTTTCAGTTGGTCCTCATCCCACACATGGCCACTTACCAACATCCACTGGCATCCACTGTGTTTCCTTTTCTGGAGTATCCATGAATAGAATTGCATAGTAGGTAATCTTTTGGTCTGGCCTTCATTCAATTAAACATGTGTGTTTGTGATTCACCTGTGCTATTGAGCGTATCCGTGGATACTCCTTTTTATGGCTTAGTCATATTCCACTGGGTAGAACTGCTGCAGTTTGCTATTCATCACTTGAAGAACTTGCTGTTTCCAGCTTTATGTGATTATGAATACAACTTCTATAAACTCTTACAAGAGCAGAAGATTTCTCATGGGTGGGCAAATGGGAGTTACATTATCTGATCAAATATGAGAATATATTTATAAGATGCAATCAGTTTCTAAATCAGCAATACCATTTTGCATCCCCACAAGTCAGACATGACAGTTAAATTGCCACACACCCTCATCAGCATTTAATACTATCATTTTAGTGTGTGTGTGTGTGTGTTGGGTGTATGTGTGTGTGTTTTGCCATTCTGATAAAGACCTAGTGGTGTTTTACTGTGGGTTTAGTTTGCATTTTTCTAGTGACTAATTATGTTGATGCCGCTCTCTTGGGAGGGCAGAATGGAACTTTCCAAGCCAGACTCAGTGTTCTTGTCTCTACCAATCTCAGTAAAATTGTCAATCCTTTCTCATCTCTAGCACCTACCTTCCACTTTCTGTTTTATCATGACTTTCAGTGACCCTTCTTGGCCAGGTGGACAGATGCTTATCAACCCCACAGGGACTTTCCCCTGAACTGACTTTCACAGGTCCTCACCATGGGTCCAACTCTAGGGATGGCCCAGGGAAGATCATGGTAATTGCTTTTCTCAGCGGAGTCCCTGATTCTTTGTCCTGAGGTCCCAGGGACATGACCAGCAGATGAGTATGCCACCTGGACACAGTTCTCTGCCAAGAGGCCTGCTGTCAGCTTCTTTCTCCACCTCAAATTGGTCCCCAGAGAGAAAGTGGGCCATGCAGATTTGACACTGTGTACCCTGTTTATGCACACCATCACAACCTGGTACCCTTCTTCCAGGACTGCTGAGGCCATCGACTCAGCCTTACTTCTAATTTCAGATTAGGGAAGAAAGTATATTTAAAGTTATTGGATACTAAGTACCTCCATGGATGAAGAAAAGTAAAAACGTGCCTCTTCTCCAACTCCTTCACCTTCCATGCAGTGAGGCCAAGTTGCACTCCATGACACCTCTGTCTCAAGAATATATGTAGACATACATGTGTGCACATACATGTGTATCCTGTATAAGTATTATGTTACAACAAAATGTGTTTCTGCCTTGAGTTGCAGTCAAAAAGTGAAAGCTATTGGCCTAAAATACACAAAAAGCAAAGTGTCCTCTAAATTTAAGTCTGTTTGTATGGAACATGGCAGCCAGAAACAATTCAGTGATAAATTTAGGGCTTGAATTATCCGAGTGCAAATGGAAAGTGTCCTGGGCCACTGAGACAGGAGGGATATTGCTGTGACATTATGTACAGTTGCAGGGAGATGCTTTTAGGACTGCCTGGGACTCCAAGAAAATCTTATTTGTGTCTTTTCAGGCCCCATTCTCCTGATTTTTCCTGGAGAATTTTCCTGTGGAACACAGAGAATGCCCATCTGAGTGGTGGAGCTCTCTGTGAGAAAACACGATAATGATCATCCCCTTTGCCATTTGCTAAGTGTGCTGATCTGAAACCCCACATTTCTGCTCTTATGCACATTTCTGCTCTTATGTAGGGACAGGCAGGAACCTCAAGGGAATAGTGAATGGGTCTTGGGCCCAGGACTCTCAGTACAACTTGTACATTTTCTTCTAGAGGGCACATAGCAAGGTCTTGAGTACGTGTTGGGGTATGTGGGGTTAGGAGCTGGCTGATTTAGGAGAGTTTTCTGGTGGTCACCAAAGAGAACATGAAAATAGGTTTCTATCTGGCAGAAGATTCTGGAGGAACACAGATTCCATTGTTTTTGAGGAATGATTGGCAGCCTGGCTTCTCCTGCACGTCTACACCTTTGTGGTTGACTTTAAGGGCAGAGCCTCTCCGGGGGCCTCAGAGCCCCTTGCTGTGCATTGCAAGACACCAGCTGTGCTGAAATGGTGCTGAGGGTGAGCTGCAAGGGAGGACAGGGTAGAGATGGTGAGAGGCATAGCTAGGGCAAATGCTGTTCTTTCCCTCTTGGCCCCACCCCCTACCTACTGTTCAGGTAGGAATCCAATCAGTTTCTTTGTTGGCTATTTGTCAGAGTCCCCTGTGTATCCTTCCCTAATAATTCTGTTCTCCTGATATTGCTTGGGAGTCTTTGGTCAGTTGTTTTTGTTTATTTTGATTGGGTAGGTATTGTCTTTCAAGGCCAGTCAGGTTACTACTACAGAAACAAACAAACAACTGAAGTATCCCTTGTGGAAAAAACAACAGCAATAACAACACTACCTTCTGTGGAATTGTTTGCCTTTCTTCCCACTGGTACTCTTTCAGAACTGCAATGAACCCCAGTAAACCATGAACATGGAAGAATAGGAAATAAATAGAAATAACCTTGATATATTACAGCATCATCAAATTATCTACCGTTCAGCCTTGTGTTTTTATGTATCTTGGTTTCCTTTTGCCTTTGGAACTTGCTGGAATTTCCATGCAAACTTACAAGCATCTTTCTGTGGTGCAGAACATTGTCATTCTAAGTTTCTGTTCTCCTCTCCCACCTTGTGCAACAGAAGGAATAAAAGTTTGATTTGAATTTGTGCTTAGTCTAGATCCCTTCTGAGATGACATTTCTCACCATGTTCCTCCACTTCTCTGTTGTATCCCAAATGACATGTAGAAAGTTTTGGGGCTTCTTCCAGAGTATCTCCAAGACTACAGGCATTTCAGCCCAACCCGGTTTTCCATCTCTCTCCTTTTTTCCTAGGTAGCAGGTATCAAAGGGATATTCCTGGCAAACAAGAAGGTGGATGAACAGGTGAAGACATACATCACTTACAACAAAGGCAGGGACTGGCGCCTGCTGCAAGCTCCAGACGTGGACCTGAGAGGAAGCCCAGTACACTGCCTGCTGGTCAGTCACCCATCTCATGGGAAGCTCACAGGGCAGGCTGGTTACCTGGGGTGAGATGTCAAAGGCTTTCTCTCCTACCAAGAGGTCCTGGAGATTTGGCTGGGACTGAGTAGGAATTTTATCTAACTCCCAGGGCATTGGTCTGCAGGCTAAGATGGTCACGTCAATGGTGTGGAAGGCTCCATTCAGTTGCACAGGCCTTTACAGTGTACTTCAACCCACAGTAAAATAAAGAAGTGTGTAAGAGAAGAAAGCTGTACTTAAAAGTCCCGGGCAGGGCTTGAAGAGATGCTGACATCATACAGTTTGAGAAGTGTGTGACAGCAAATTCAGTCGTGGGAGCCCAGGGGCAGTCAAACTGGCATGTCTACATGGGAGAGTCTGTTAATCAGCTTTCTCAGGTACTTGCTATAAGGTAGGAACTCAGAGGAGGAGGGGTGTAAAATAGCCTCCAGGTAGGAGGCGAAACAATGAACAGTAAAACTCCCCAGGCTCAGTGCCTTGTTAATGAGGGCCTATACCAGAAACCCTCCTAAAACCCGGATGTGATTCTGTTCCTCCAGAGCAAAATGGAATCTTTTACCGTGTTTTTAAAAAAATCAAGCACTTGTCTGTCATGTTCTAGACACTATATTAAATGATGGGGACATAGTGAAGACTGGGGCCAACAGTGCCCTTACCCTTTTTTGTAATTTTCAGACTAAGGTCATATTTTTGCTTTCTTTGCTTGTGTTTTGTTTTGTTTTGTTTTATTTTGTTTTTTGTTTTTTGGGGTTTTTTTTTTGTTGTTTGTTTGTTTACTTTGGTTTGTTTTGGGTACTAAGAAGATCAGAGACAGATGGCTGCCTACCTCTAAAAACACATCATAGCATAATTTTTTTTCCTGAAATCTTAGCCATGGTTTAATCTTATTTTCTTAACCTAATTTTCTCTTGTCATTTTTATGTCCTCTTGTTTTTACTTTTTATATAGGGTTTATCTCTATAAATCCTCAAGTGCTTTAAAAAATGTCCCGATGGCATACATAGATAAATAGGGGGCATAAACTTAGATGTTACAAATAATCACTTTATATAAAGTTCAAGTGAAACTATAAACAGGAACACAACACATAAAATAGAAGCAGAAATAATCCAGTTGAAGAAGAAGGCAGAAGACATAGACTGCTTCACTTAGCTTCCCCTCTGCACCCCTTCTAGTGGCTCTTAGAGCTCTAAGAAGCAGGGTTTGATGACCAAGATCAGATGTGAGAGGTCGTGGTCATTCTCTGGGAAGAGGCCAGGGAAGCTTTCTCCAAGCCAGGAACCAGGCTAACAGAGACCTGGCCCTCCATGAGAGGGGAGGCAGTAAGCATGAAACGGAAAAGCATGTGATTGTATGAGTCATGATCCAAAACACAGTTCACGTTTGAATCTTTTCGAAAGTTTATTGTAGTAAAAGGCACGTTGCCATTAATCCCCCTCAACTTATTACCCCTCACTCCAAACACACTTCTCCTATCACACTTGACACTTTCTGCAGAAGTTCTGGAAGTCCTCTTTGGTGAGTATCTCTAGTTGCATTGTCGAGGCTGCCTGAATGTCTTTAGTCCTTTCAAAGCATTTACCTTTCATGATCATTGTGACTTTGAAGATGAGCCAGAAGTCATATGGTCCCAAATCCAGTAAATGAGGTGGGTGTGGACACATCATGATGTTTTTGCAAGCTTTCCTTTTTTGCTGATGGCACCAGGCAACATTTACCATACTTTGGGTCAACTTCACGAAGACACTCTTGAGGGAGGACCCCTTGAACTGTTTCAGAGAGTGACAGGAAAGTTGGGATAAGTGTGCTTGGAATGAGGGAGAGTATTTTGAGTGGGACTGCTGGCAATGCATCTTGTACTGTAATTGTTTTTAATTAAACCTTCACCATATATTTTAATCACTCCTTGTATGTAGGAATAAGGGCCGGAAAGACTACGGATGTTACTCAAGGCAACTTCTAAAGAGAAATACTGGCTTTGTCAGGTATAGAGAGTGGGTGACTCTTCATCCAGTATCTTCCTGTTTCTGGAAGCTGAACATCTGGAAGCCTCATCTGTATGGGGGCAGTGGTGAGTGAAGGTCAGCAATTTTCTGGATTGAAATGATTTTCCTCTTCATTTCAGCCCTTCTGCTCCTTACACCTGCACTTGAAGCTTTCCGAAAACCCATATTCTTCAGGAAGGATCTCTAGCAAAGAGACAGCCCCGGGACTTGTGGTGGCCACAGGTACGGAAAACATTCCTGGGCTTCTTCCTCACTAAAGGTTTCCAGAATAAATCTGTCTCCTATTTTTGGACCATGGGTTCATTTGGTCATTCATCAAAAGCTACAGGAGCTCTCTGCAGAAAATGTGTGAGATTTTTGGATCCCCTGAGTCCATCACAAGAATCTCAGATGCAAAGAGCTCTAGATACGATCATAACTTTCATGTTAATGCATCCTCCCCCTTACCACCACCACCATCCTCAAGGACGTAGACTGGTTCTCTGAGCTTAGCAAGAAGCCAGAGCTCTTGTCAAACTAAACAGGTCTGAGGTCTCCCAGTTCTCCAAATATAAGTTGGGGTTGTGGTCTCTTTACACTGAAGACACTTTACCCAAGAGTTTTGCCCACAGTCTTTTTTAATCAGAGGTCTCTGGTGTGTGTAAAGGTTTGTTTACACATGATTAAGCACTTGGCTGCAAGCCTGGGGGAAAGGGCAGAAAAACTTGAGGTTGCATTGTTGGAGCCCCTGTCCACTGAGCATCAATCAGAAATGAAGATAAAGCAACTCTGAGATGAAATGCAAATCTCCTGGGGAATGGGCTCTGATTAGCATGCATTTGATTTGCATACCCCTTTTCAGGAATACAT
Organism: Cuniculus paca; assembly: GCA_004365215.1. Lineage (NCBI taxonomy): Eukaryota > Metazoa > Chordata > Mammalia > Rodentia > Cuniculidae > Cuniculus > Cuniculus paca. Next base: position 1,506 of record RJWT010053327.1, on the reverse strand, counting down.
TGCCAGCATAACACAAATCAAGCGTCTAATCTTAGAAGTTAGAGCTCTGGTGTGAGGTAGCTGTTTTTCTAATGAAAGCAGATAAATTCAGAGTGACTTTCTGAGGAGGCACATTCTGTTTTCTTTCAACCCAAAGCTCTGACTTCTGGATTTTTACTCTCCTTGCAATGGGTTTCTTCTTCAAGCCTCTAACTGAGGAAACTTTTAAAAACCACTAGTGACCAACCACTGTCATCAGATTGACAGTGTGGCCCACTGGCTTCTCAGTCAGCTGCTCTCCTGTGAGTATGAACAGGACCCATCACGATTAACACTGTTGGCCTGGGATTCTCTGTAGTAGGTGTGAGTTGGTTCTGACTCAGGGGCTGCTGTCTGTCCTCTGGGGCTACCAGAAGCCCAGAGATGGAGTAGAGACAGCAGTGGTAAACAGTGATCAGTAACGAAAGTTAATATGATTTGAACACTTAGCACGTAGCTAGGACTTGTTCATTGTGGCTTAACCACTCTGAACTTCAGTGCTTTCATTGGCAAAGTGGGAGTAATAGTATTACCATAACAAAATTTCAGGATTAAAGGGAGTAATGAATTTCAAATGCTTAGAACGGTGCTCAGGACATACTGAATGCCTGGTACATGCTACCTGTCATCATTAATATCACAGAAATTAAAACTGCTCTTCTTGTATTAGAAAAATATAGCTTGCTCATCTCCTACAATAGAGCCCACAAATCACATGCATACTGTGAAACTTAGGAATCCTGTCACTCTGCCTTCTAAGCTGTGTTCTTACACTCACTGGGCTTGTGCGTTTCTTTTAGTTTTTGGCTTTGCTTTCCTCATTTGTAAAATAAGGATATTTTCTACCTTGTGAGGGTGTTGTAAGAATTAGAGATGGACATGTCCCCTGGAAACTGAGACTGGACACAGTGCTCAGAGTATAGGGAGGCAGGATTAGTGGTTGTTGTTATTACCTGTGAACTCTATTTGTTTCTAGATTAGTTTCATGTTAAGTATTTTATGAGTTAAAGGTGTTTATGAATGTAAGCATTATGGAGTTCTTTTTTAAATTTTTTTATCCACTTATATCAAAATCAAGTAATTTTTTTCCCTCCTCCATGCAACTCCTGAGGCTCCTTACCAGGTCCCTGTCATTGGGCAAATATAACATAGCTGATGAAATCCTGATGCCTCTTCATGCTCAGCTTTTTCTTTTCCTTTAGCCTGCTTGTCTGGTCTCCCTGGAGTTGATTTGTCATGAGGAAACTGATTATGAAGTCATCCAAGTGTGTCTAGGGTGACCTGCAGGCCAGTCTCTCCAGGGACCTTTCCTATACCCATGCCCCACTTGCCCTGGGGAACGGACCACAGGCTCTCTTCCTCCCTTCCCCCCTCTTCCCATCTCGCCTTGAGAAGTGGTCTCAGGCTGAATGTGTGCCCTGGGATTCCTTTCCAGTTCCTGTTGAGGACACCACAGAAGGAAGTCAGAATTCTCCTCTGGAGAGGTTG
>RJWT010053326.1:0-10440 GCA_004365215.1 Cuniculus paca | reverse complement strand
AATCATTGTTATGAAATGGGTGCGATTCATGAGGCAGCTGAGGTCCAGGGAATGAGTAATAAAATTGTCCAGGGCTACAAGAAAGAAAGAAAGAAAGAAAGAAAGAAAGAAAGAAAGAAAGAAAGAAAGAAAGAAAGAGAGAAAGAAAGAGAGAAAGAGAGAGAGAAAGAAAAAAGAAAGAAAGAAAATAAGTAATAGTTAAAAAAAGCAAGTATCTATCTCAGTGTTTCTCTGGAAGGCACATAAGGTTTAGGGATCAAAGTAAAGACCTGATCTAAGAAAAACTACTTCAACAAAGCTCAATTCATCTTTCTTTAGGGGCACATTCCCCATGGGTGCCGCTCTGGGGGCAGCCCTGTCTCTTGCCTGTACTGGCACATCAAACTTTGACTTTTTCTCTTGGTTTTCCACCCCACTTGTACATCACCCACCTTGCTACCAGGAAACCCATCTCATCCTCCTGCTTGGTCTGGTTACCCCTTCCTTATGAACCTACACTCGCTCCCCAGTGCCTCCAGCATATCATCTACACTTGTTAGCAGTCTAGACTCATCACAACTAGGTTCCAAGGTTTTTGTTCAGTTTCATCTACAAAAATTTTCCATTCATATTATATACTTCAAGTACATTGAACTGCTCACATTAGCTGTTTTTAAAATATCCCCTGGCTTTTAATGGTTTAGTCTTGTTTCAGGTACTATTTGTTTCCATCTGGATCACCTTTGCACGTGTGTAGCTTTCAAGACCCAACTTGAATATTCACCTTCATGAAGGCTGTCATTCCATCACCCTTAAGAGTAAGCTATCCATTCTCCTACAACATCCATAGTAAAAGAAATATCTATCTTGAACCATATTACTGTTCCACACTAACCATTCATACACTAAACTTCACCCTGGTAAAATGGGAATGCCATTGTATAATATTGTATGTGCTCAATAAATGTTGCATAAATTATATGTACTTCCAGCCTTTCTGAAATAGTTTTTTTTAATACTGTAACAATAACCAGATTATAGTTCTGCAATGTTTATGACTGATAGCTGAAATTTTGTTTTCAACTGACCATAATGAGTACTTAGTTAAAAGTAGGTAACATTAAAGGAACACCAACTAAACCAGGCAAGATGATGCAGGTCTGTGACCTCAGCATTTTGGGAGACTGAGGCAAGAGGATCATAAATTTGAGCCTAGTCTGTATTAATGCTAGTTAAATGATCTTTAGTGTTGGTTATTGCGGCTCCAAAACTCTTGGTCCCTCTCATCCATTCACTCCACTAAAAGATCGTGTATGTCTCAAGATTTGGGGGACTTTTGTTTGTGTGTTGGGATTTTTATTTTTTGGCATCAAAAAATTAATATTAAAGAGTTTTCTATGCTTCTCCTGGCTGTTTGAAATCTGCTAATCTCTACTTCTCTGGGCCTTATGTTGCCTGTCATTTAAATGAGGACAATGGTAAAACGCCTACTTCACAGGGAGATCGTGAAGTTGATCAAATAAGAATGGCAATGTTCTACAAGAATATAGTAAGTTATTTTTTTATAAACAGTTGCCTTTATTTAATACTTATTTTCACCTTGTATAATCACTTGCCTAATAGAGGAAATAAGACAAACCATCGCAGTTGTCCTTGGAAAAATATAATGTGTGCATCTGACTTTTGTAGGTAAAGCTGGTAGGCCAAATTGAAGATTTAGGGTAGTGGATATGCCAGTTACTATAGTCTGATCATTACCCATTGCACACACTTGTATTTAAATATCACACCATACACATAAATATGTACAGTTATTATATATTAGTTAAAAACAAAAAAATTACCAAAAAAGAAGGCAGAGTGTTGGGGCTGGGTTAAGCAACTATGAGGTATTTGCTTTGTATTTAAAATTAACCCCTTTATATTTAAAATTTCCTCAACATAAACTTAATAAAAAGGCCCAAAAATGAGGAGACGAGATTTTCCCAAAGTAATTATTACAGAGTAGTCATTCCCTACATATTTTTTTTTCATTTTGAACAAAAAGTCATTATTTAATTCATTTGAGGAGCAATGTCTTTCAAATAAATAGTAACATCACATACCTACACATGCACACAGACATACACATACACACACACACACACAGTAATGAAACACACTGTCTCAATCACACCAAAGCTTCTCCTGCCTGTTTCTCCAGTGAATGTCACTGCTATCCACGCTGCGCATGCCAAGTGCAAGTAAAAATTACTGAACTTTGGAGTTGGGCCAACACTAGCTGCAATTTGGGCTCTGACATTCGGTAACCACAGTCAAGTTATTTAAATTCTATGAGTCTCCATTTCCAAATTCACCAAATGAATATAATGATACCTGACCTGCAAGGTTATTATGCAAATAGAAATAAAATATATAAAATGCCCAACTCATAATATGAGCTCAACAAATAACAGTTTTTGTTATTAATACATTTTGCCATCACACACTCATCACATACTGTGTTCTCCTAATCAAAAACTGGCAAGCTTTTATGCAAGCAAGAAATAAGGGCTTTCTGACAAACACACATTAGTGAGTACAATGAATGTAAGAGCTCAATCATGGCAGGTTTAGGAAAGCTTTCTACAAGTTATCCTCTTTAATGATATTTCTTCAATGTGCTCTGAAAGTCTAATGTCTAATCACTCTCAAAACTTAATTGGATTATGACCCTGGTTTTAGGACAAAGCAGAATTGCATTAATGATAATTACCCCTCCTCACTGACTGAGCCATACCGCTAACAGGTGTGAGGAGACTGCCAGGCAGTTTCCTAGACCTATGTTGTCAGTGATTCTACTGTTGAAAAGTCATCAGCTCTGGTCAGGGAGCCAATGTAGAGAAGGACTGCAGTTTTCATCTCTGACTGAGACCTTATCCCAGCTTTGCATTATCCATCTATCTGAGTAGAAACTGGGTCAATAAAAATGAAACTCAAGAGAGGGGACATCACTGTTAGCTGGGGAACCCACACCAATTGGAGCTATAATCATAAAAACTTACCATATGCTAGACATAAGGATTGTTATGCTGCATGCCTTAGTGACATTAAATTGCCCAGTGAGGCAGACATAGTAACTATCCTATTTTTCAGAAAAGAAGACAGAGATGCAGAGGAGTTCCACAGATTCTCAAAGTCACACAGGCCAAATCATAAGCTTGTGCACAGATTCCATACATATTCCTGCCATACTTTCCTCATGGATCATTCAAAATAATTTCAGGATGTCATAAGTCACATACATTTGCTTTTCAAAAGGTCTTTGAGCAAATACACAAAAACTCCAAATGGGAATTACTATATTATCAGCTTTAACAGAATACCAACAGTGTAGAATTTGTAGGTAAAACATGCAGCTCGGCATCCACAGTGGATTATAACTTTGAAACATAATTAAACTTAATTGTACCATAAAACCAACAAGCTGCATGAATGATGTCAATTTCAGTGATTAGTAAGCTGTAATATAGCTTAACTGGCAAGCAAAGAGCAGACCAAGATTTCAGCTGCCAAACTTCCTCACTTTATATCCAAGAAATCTGACATACAATATAATTGGATGAGATCTAACTGCTGTAGATCCACACTGATTTCCAGAGCAGAGGCAAAATTTGAGTTCAGAACCCCTAACTATCCAGATAGTGCTCAACTGCATAAAATCACATCAAGAAGCACCAGTGACCTCTTTTGGGGTTTAGTTATATGCAGACTAGGAAATTAAATTCAACTGATGTTTACTTGAAGGCTACATTGTTAAATAAAGATAATTTAATTGACCTGTCATCCAAATGCTTCAATTCTCCCCCTGTTAGTAGGAGGAATCCCAATTTGAATGCTTCTCCAGCCTGTACCTGGTTTTCCCTTCCCATGGCATTCCAGGATACTGACAAGTCTCTCTGAACAATATCTTAGGCTACTCATGAACTTCCAATTTCTTGATCAATAGTGAGCCAGTTTTGTTAGATTTTGGATCTATAATAAAGTCAGGGATCTTGACTCCTGTGTTCAGCACCCTTAATGTCCAACACAGGGCTTTGCCAAATGAAAAATGGTCAACGTCTTTATTTTGAATAATTGAATGAAGAGAAGCTCCTATTTAAGAATAGTATGCTGCTGACCAGATAACAATATGAATTAGATTTCTCCTGGTAAGCTCTTCCCAGAGAGCCTTATTCCCACCCAGTGTTGTGGCACTTGACTCAGTCTATCAGTACCCAAATATCTGTTCTGTGAGCATATGAACTCTTCAGTAGCAGACATTTTGCTTCTGTTTTTCCTTTCCTAAGTACACACTCTCCCCTAATCCCAGTTGCCTATCACGTTTTAGGGATCATTGCCTATCTATTGACTGAAATTGAACTTATAGTTAAGAGGTTAAGCAGAATGCTCTGTCAAGAATGCTTTCAATCCCAGTATTCCATGATTCTGCAGTGCAACAAATATGTTTTCTAAAATGTCCTTATTTGCTTCTCCAACTTATTCAGTCCATACAGACATTGGTGTGGAAATACCCAAAGTAGACTCAAATATATTCACCTACAATAGTCCTCGGAATACTATATTGGGAATAAGTGCGTATGATGGAGATGCTTTCTCAGACAGCATGGATAGTATGTCCTTACCATCAAGCACATTTTTTAAAGTGACACACAATGATTTATTTTACATTTATTTTATGTTACTGATCTTACTTGATTTTATTCTTAAGCAATCTATTGTAAGACTGGTAAGCACAGTAATTCTTAAATCTAACCAAATATATATCTCAACTTGCACTAAGGAGGGGACAAACTGTGTTCTTCAATCAGAGGACTGAATAAAAAATCCTTATATTCTTCTGAAAGTATTTCTTGTGACCTATACTGCTAAAGATCACACTATAATGAGATTGGGAAGTAGAGATCACGGTGTAGTTTTTTTGTTTTGTCCCCCCCCTGCCCCGTAACAAGCACAAGGTCTTTACACTGAACTGCTAGGAGGAGTCAGGATGCTGAGAAAACTAAATTACTGCCAGGTCTGTGTTATTTACAAGTGGGAGTTGTCAGGTCAGCTAAATCAATTATTCACCATTTGTTCAATTTAACCTTGTATAAATCTTCATTTTCTCACATGGAAAACTCGCAATTTGTTGCGGGGCCATGAACAGCCACTAATGAGAACAGAATGCCAGATATTCAACTGAGCACAGTATAAAATCTGCATATTCTGCTGCCCAACTGGCTTTATTTCTCTGCAACTTTGCCAGGTCCAATATCCATTATTTGGTCTGATTTTCATATGTAAATCCTAAACAGAAACACTGTCTCATTATCCTGTGAGCAAGTGTTGTGCAACTTTTTTGCTTTGTAATTTTAGAATTACCATTAAAGGTTAAAAAAAGCACAGATAGCAATGGTAATAATAACTATAATGACTGATACATTGTTACTGCATGACAGTACCCATCCACTAGGCGACATTACTTAATCCCCCAAACACACTTTAATTTTTTTTATTTTAAAGAGAAAACACACACACACACAAAAGAAAAACAAAAAGCAAAAGAGACAAACAAATAACAACAACAAAAAACCCAAAACAATAACAATATAAGCTTTCAAAACAAGATGGTAGGCATTTGACAATGGTTGTTATATTGCATATTGTTATCTTCCCCAAATACACTTTAAAGATGCTATGTATATCACTTATAGTTCAGAAAGCTGAGATTTGGAGATGTTATGAATTTTTCCAGTCATGTATCATAGAGCCAGGGTTCTAGCATCTCCTAGATATTTGATAAATGGCAATTTTCTATCCTATTCCTTCCTTTCTTTACTTTCCCTTCTGAGCTTGGGTCACTGGGCCATTTTTTCTCTCTTGTTTTCATTGCTGACAGCTCTGAGTTAAGCAACATTTCTATCTGCAACTCACTTTTGGGGTGATGCTTATTTAGCAACAGAATTCATCTGTAGGAACATTTCTGAACTCTGCCCTTGAAATCAATATCTTCTTATCAATTAACTGTGGCAAATTCTCTGCAGAGAGCCTTGAGGAAGAAAATAAGAACTGAGAAGAGCACCTGTGTAATTAAAAAAGACATCACCTCCTCCATGTGGCAAAAAGGAGTGAAATAGATGTGAAAATTGATGGAGAATTCAATCCCCAAAGACTCATTCTTGGAACAGATGAATTGCTTTGTAGCTCTGAACCTTTAATTGAATCACTTTAATTGCTGGAGCTTGCTGAAGAACTTTGCCAGAATTTACTCACATATAGGCATAGAGCTGGTCTAGGGGGTTAGATCCCCAAAGAACACAAGGTTAAAGACTTTGGTCAGGAACAGGCAACTTGAACAGTGGCGTTGGAATGTAGGCACAGGAAGACCAGTAGCGGTGTCTCCTGCTTCTTACATTTGCTGTACACAGATGCATCTCTGCTTATCAACACCCAACTTGTAAAAGGAGGCGGAATGTGGAATTTTTAAAGTCCATGTTCTAACAAATTTGCTTGGTTCAAATGCTGTCTGCTTCATCCAGTGGTCCTATGCCACTGAGCAAATCACATAGCCTCTGTAAGCCTCAGTTTTCCTATCTCTAGATTGTTGACAAAGTTAGAAAATTCAAACAAAGCAATGGGGCGGGAGAAAATTTCATCAATTTTGACAACAGGGGTCAGAAATCATCACTGCTGCGTTACTGCAGCTTTAGACATCTGATGAACAACTATACTTAAGTAGAGAAGTTTCCATATGGGGTCTCAAGGAGCTTCAATACTAACCGCAGTGGGTATCCACAGACAACTTCTATTTCACTGATTTCTAAATTAAGTTCCAGAGAACTGGCCCACCCAAAGAGAGCTCTAGAATGTTTGAGTAGTGAGCATCGGGAGATGAAATAGGTGAGCAACCAGTCAGTGAATTTCTTCCTTCTCTTCACATAGCCAAGCACCTGTACTGCTGTCTATATCACACATGGCATTGAGGTTCTGAGTTATGTTTTTTGTGCCTTTGGGAACCTACTGTTGAAAAAATGACAGTGAGAGATGGACTCCTCCCCTTCCTGGGTGAGTTAAATAGTTTGGCCAAGATCACTCTAGGTGGATTGGAAACAGCACAAAAGGGACTCTGATGCCACTGTAGCTACCATTTCCAGGTTTTCTTTGTGGCCCCATGCACCCACCCAAGTTATTATCCTGTGTTACCATACGACCAAGGCCTTCTGACCTTGGAGCACCAGGGGCTGTTTATGCCTATTTGGAGGTCCATGAGGTCACAGGTGGGTTACAAGGAAGCAACCTTAATGTTTGGCTCTTCAGCCTGGGTGGGATAATACTGAATTGGTAGACTAAGGGGAACAGGGAAGGAAGAAGTACAGAAACTTGGCATTGTTCCCTTGGCCTTCCCAACTTCCTCAGTTGACTCACTTGGGGAACAAAAAACAGGAGGGAAAAAAAAAAAACAGAATACCTGCACTTTATTACAATGACAAAGCAGTCATTAGGACAGCCAGGAAAGTCAGTGACTAAGCCAGGAGATGGATACCAGGTGAAAAAGCAGCATTCTTGTTATTTTATAACATTCCTCAAAGCCAACTTTAAACCTAGATTCTAAAATCTTATCTAAGTAAAATATAATAAAAATTGGTTGGAAAACAGTATAGAGATTCCTTTAAAATTAAATAGAATTATTATATGTGCTAGAAATTCCACTTTAGGGATTTTAATACTTAAAAGAATCAAAAGAGGTTCTTGATGAGAGATTTGTACATTCATGTTCACTGCGGCATTGTTTACGACCCTCAAAAGGTATCAGTGTTTAATCAACAGGTGAAGGGACAAACAATGTGGTTTGTATAATGGAATTATTATTCAGTCTTAAACACAGAGAAATTCTGACACATAGGTGAAACTTGGTTGTGAAATAAGCAAATCACAAAAGGTCAAGCAGTGTATGATCCCACCGAATGGAATTACCTAGAACAGCCAAATTCATGGAGAGGTAAAGCAGAATGGAGATGTGCAGAGCCCATGGAGAGGCGAGATGGAAACTTGTGGTCCCAGTTTCAGACAGCAAAATGAAGACCTGGAGAGAAGTGATGTTGATGGCTTCACAGCCAAGTAAAGCTACAAGTTCCACCGTGCTGTGTGCTTCAAAAGGATGAAAATGATAAATTTTATGTGATATATTTTTTACAAAATAAAAGATTAATTCTAGTCCATGTCTTGAGATGTGCTGGTACTTACGGTATGCCCATATGTGCTTTGGATTTTAATTTCATTCTAATAGCTTCCAGTTAGTATTCTATTACTGAGAGCATAGTAAACAGGATGTCCCTTGTGGCAGGAACTGGTTTTGTGGGGAAAGACCCTGGATTTAATCCTTTTAGGAAAAATTGCATAACTATGATGTATTGTTAGCACCTGAATGGTATGAGCCATTTTAAAGAGAGAGTGCTTTTCTCAGCAGCTGCCAGGAGGAAGAAGTAGCTCAGACAGCAGGAATGGCCTCCTATGAGTGCACCGGAGACGCGGGTCCTTCCTGCCCTCCCATGACACAGCTTCCATGGCACATTGTTCCACAGGAGTCTTATCTTTTTATGGGAAGCATGGGAGAGAAACCAGGGTCCCCTTCCTACCAAGGTCGTTGAGAGGTAAACCTGAAGTCACAGTGTGTGAAAGTGCTGGCCAAATGCCCAGAAAGAGTCCCAGACTTTTGCCATTGTCAACTACATTTCAGATATTTTCATATACATTCATGCATTCAAAATAATGATTGTTTGTTTTTATGTGCCTGACTCTTTTCAAATAAAATAGTCTTCATTTTCGTGGTGCATACATGCTAGTAGGGGACGAGCAGTATACAAACAAGCACCCAGCGTCAGCAGAGAGGAAGGGTAAGGAGAAACATGAAGAAGAAAGGTAAGAAAGAGAGGGGAGGGTGCTATTTCTCTTTTCGGAATCTGTAAACTTCTGGGAAGAATTCTGACCAAAAACCCGAAAGGGAGGAGATTTGCATGAGCAAAGGGTCTTTTAAGCAGTGAGAAAAAGAGGTAAGATGTGCTTACCCAGAGGTAAGATGTGCTTAGGAAGTTTCTGATGTGGAATGGAAGCCAGTGTTTCTAGCATAGAGGAGGCAGGGAAAGCACTGTAGGAGTAGGAGGTCAGAGAAGTGTCTGTGCGTACACGTGTTGGGGAGAGTATGGTGATGATGATGTGAAGCATGAGTCACCAAGCTTTTGTGAAAAGGGACAAAGTGTATATTTGTGGACCATATAGACTCTATTGCAATCAGTTAATTCTGCCACTGAAGTGTGAAAGTAACTATATACAAAATGTAATTAGTAGTCGATAAAAACACAGTAAAACTAATACAGCCTTAGAGACTATGTTAATGGAATTGGCCTTCACTCTGAGTAAGGGGAAGTTGCTAGAGGGCATGATTTCTTTGGAAGCCAGGCAAACCAAGAGGAGGCTTTTGCAACAGTGAACTGAGAGACGTTGATGGTTTGTATTAGAGAAGGGAAGGAGGATATGTTTCAAAAGTAGAGTCAGTCAATGCTGACAGATTGAACTGAAGACTGTGGTGGAGAGGAATGAGGGAGGACAGTCAGCTCTAGAACATAGACACTGCACTGAATAAGCCACCAAAATTGGAGTTAAAGGCTGTGGGTGGAAGAGCTTTGGGTGGAAATTGAGAATTTACATTTTGAGATGTTATATGTGACATGCCAGTGAGTAACCCAATGTCAATGACCAGTTCAAGGTAAGTCTGGAATTCCTAGGAAAAATAGGAGTCATGGATGGGATTGAAAGCTATGAGACCTGGTGGAATCACACCAATTGGAAGATTCAAGAACTGTATCACATAGAGGATACAATGTATACTATGACTAAGGTCAAGGCTGTGGAAACAGGTTACCTTCAGACTAAATACTACCATAGCCCCCTATTATCTGTAAAATCTTTAGAGAGTGAGTTGGTCTACCTAGACTCAATCAATCTACTCTGCTACACCCGACTCAGCTATTGTGAGTACTGTAATACTCAGTACCTAGCAAGGTCTCAAGAAATCGTCGTGTCTTACCTTGCTTTTGATCTGCTCTTAAGATGAAACTCGCAATCCCTGGCGTGGCCTGCGGATGCTGCCTGGCTGTTGCTGCTGGCCTCTCCCAAGTTCTCCCTTAGTCTCTCTGTTTTTAGGTTTCGCCCACCGAATCTCTGTCTCACAGCCTTATCCAAGCATTTGCTCTCTTCCCCTCATTTTCCCCGGCTCTTCCTTCATTTTAAATGTCGCTCCAATACCGCAATTATGTTAGTAGCCCCCTACTACATGGCTTCTGCGTGCCCTATCATTTTCTTTCTTTGCATCATCACTATAATGGAGAAGAGGAGAAGCATTGTAAAGAGTCAGTCTGGGTTCAGATCTGTATTGGGTTGCTT
>RJWT010053325.1:0-10435 GCA_004365215.1 Cuniculus paca | reverse complement strand
GAAGATGGGGGAAAGAAAGAAAGATTAATAAGTTTAAAATGAAAACAATTTCTTTATTTTAGCAAACCCAGTGAAGATATAGCAGCTGGGTAGGAATGGGATGGAGAGTAGATTTGGCAACAAAAGCATTCCAAATGTCTCATCTGGTGAGATGGCACAGAAAAGATAAGCAAGTGAAAGCATGCTGAAGGACTCGTGTTATTGGAGTGAGTGGGTTGACTACTAGAAATGGAATGCCTTGGAGGAAAAAAGATTAGTATCTTATTTATAAGAAGTAGCACAAAGCTGGGCATGGAGATGCATGCCTGTAATTCCAGCACTCAGAAGGCTGAGGCAAGAGGATTGCTGTGAATTCAAGGTTGGGTTACAAAATGAGTTCAAGGCCAGCCTGAACTGCATAGCGAAACCTCGTCTCAAAATGATAAAAAAAAAAACTAGAAGAAAAAGTAGCACAGAAATATGATCTGAGTATGAGCAGCAGAGGATGGGTTCATAAGATTGGAGGAAGGAAATGAATAAATAATATCATAAACAAATCAGGGCAATAAGAATAAAATATGTTACAAATAGTAATGCAAAATAAGAGAAAAATTTAAGGGAAACATAGAGATGGATTAGGCTATATGCTTGATGTCATTGGGCCATTACATTGAAACAGTCCATTAAAAAGACTTCATCATAGTGGATTTTAAAAGTAGAAAAAAAATAAAAAGGAAAATCCACTAAAGGAAAGTGATTAAAAGTCTGAAAATAAAAAGACAAGAAAATACCAGATGACTGCATATGAAAACCAAAAAAAGAAATGCCAGTGTTAATGTCACTAATATGAAACATAAGGTTAAAAGCACTAAGCCGAATAAGAGGAAAAATCGTATCACAATAAACGAGACAATGCATAAAGAAAATGGATTGAATGAATGCACCAATCCACACAGGTGCTAAGCATAAAAGACAAAAACTATTACAATGAAATGAGAATTTGATTAAAAGTTCATGTGTAATAGGAAATTTAAATACATCTTCATTCAAATCAGACACATAGGGACCTAGTAGGGAAAAAGAATTCAAAACTATAACCAACAAACTAAATTAAAAATATCTGTAGAACTTTAAACTTATAACCCTTAAATGAAGACTTGAATATCTACACTTATCTATATATTTAAATCCATGAGACATTTACTAAAACTGAATATATACGTGTCAGCAAAAAAGCTATTAATTTTTTCTTTAAAGAACAGAATTCATAAGTCATTTTTCTAATTGCGTAGCAAAGCGGTCTACGCGGGCCCCAGGTCCCTGCCCAGGCGCCACCCGTGGGGAACCAACCCACTCTGGTCTGCTACTTGTAGGGACCCAGTCCTGCTAAGTCTCTCACTCTGACCCCCGGGTGAAGGATGACAGACAGACCCACAGTTAGTTTAGCATGCCGGCAACCAGGGGGCGCTCGCCTCTAGTGAGCGGAGGAGCCCCTAAGTGTCTGGCTCATTCTTTTATTCACTCAGACACAGGTATAAATAATCAAAGTAACACAAGCTTCATCTGCCTTCCAATATCTGTTAGTTCCTGCTCAGGTAAGCAGCTTGGTCTGAGCTGTATTGACTTTTCCCTAGAACCTGCAACACTGTGCGATCGTCCCTGCGCGTTTCTCCTGTGTGCTCACAGAGGAGGCCAATTAGGCCTCAATCTGGTCTCCCACATAATTGTAAAACAATAATGCCTTAAATAGCAAAATGGTGAGCAAATTATTGTAAATTCTTGTAAATTATTTTAAACCCTCTTTTTTGCTAATTCGGGTCAAAGTGGACATCAAAATTAAAGCGCAATCAAAAATGCAAATAAATAATACATTGCAATCATTACAAATACCACATGAGCTAATGAAAGGAAAACTTACAGCTTTAAATCATTATTAAAGAAGAAATATAAACATTAAACAAATGTAATAGTTCAAAAATAAGATAGCTAATTAAAAATAGAAAAGAGATTTCATGAAAATAAAAGTCAAAATAAGAAGTAAAAGTGTGGAAGAATGGGTATGTCTAATAACTAATTTTTTGAAAGGATCAATAGACTAAAACATTTATAAATGTTACTAAAGAAAAAATGGGCACAGCAAGATATGAAAGACTGGGAATAAAGAATTAAAAAGGAGGCAAGAATAAACAGAAAAAATGTAAGGAAACATTTGTAATTTAAAAATTTAAATTTAAAATGAATAGTAAATTCAAGTTTTCTAGAAAAATATAAATGTTCAAAATGAATATAAAGGGAAACCGCCAATATATTAAGAAATTAGAAATGTCACTAAATAAATAACCAGTACCAGATGGATTCACAGCTGAGTTTCAACTAACCTTTAATGAACAAATAATTTCAGTGTGATTTAAACCTCGGCAAAAGATTAAATGTTGTTGCCAAATAATATTGTGAAATTGGCACACTACTAAGCATCACGATGTCTTTAAAATAAGCAAAACAATCTCAACTATTAAAGTATTCAAAAATTTTGACAATATTAGCAGTCATATAACCAAGTGTAATTTTATTCTAGAAATGAAAATTCAGCAGCAACGATCCATATAACAATTAGAGAAAAACATTTTTATTATAACAACAGATATAGAAAAACATATAATAAAGTTTTGCAGCCACTTCTAGGAAGAGCACTAATTTTAAAAAGGAATTGAAAGAAAAACTTTAAAATATATTACCTTGGGCTGGTGACATAGTTGAGCAAAACTGGACCTGTCTGGCAAGCACAAGTTCTAAAGTTCAATTCCTGGTAACAAAGCAAAACACCAACATTACCTTTAAAAAATTAAAATCAAACATTATGCTAAATTGCCAAACAGTAAAGTCGTTTCAATTAAAGACAGAACTCAGAGCGATGTTACCATATTCCAATGCAGTATTGACATGGAGTGTGTAACAATATGAAAATACTAGTAACAATTAAAATATGTATTAGAATAGTAGGGAAAAAATGTAAAAAAAATTAAAAATTAGGTTGTTTTAAAAAGGAGTCTGTAATTATGAAAAAGATACTGTCAGAATTGTTGAGAAATATTTAAAAGGAGATTGAATATCTACTAAATATAAAACAATCACTTTTCTACCATATGCATAGACATAAAATCTGAAAATGATTATCACATTTATATTATGTCTGTAAAATTTGAGAAAAATATGTACCAAGGATGAATACCTTTAAATATCATTGAAGTATGAGGCACAAGATAAGGGCCAGTGATAGGGGAACAAGATAAGGGTCAGTCTTTTTGAATGAAAAGATTTGACATAAAAATATTCACTGTCCTCAAAGTTTTGCTTCACTGCAGTTCCAAGTACTATCTCAATAGTTTTTCTTTTAACTGGATAAAATTGTCTTAATATTATCCATTTCTTGAAAGAAAAAGTATTTCTTGGAAGAAAAAGTAAATGTTGCAGAACAGCCAAGAAATATTTCTAAAAGAAAACCAAGAATTACATTTTTAATTATCAAAATGTTCATTTAAACTTTGTAATCAAACCACTATGATATTGACCAGAAATGGAAAAATTGATGAATCCACAAAATTGAGAATTTATAACTGTTTCTTGGTACATTCAATAATTAATTGGAGTGCTCACTTTGGCAGCACATATACTAAAAAAAAAATTATTTGAATTTCATTTCAAAGTTGGCAGTGTAATTCAGTGGTGAAAGTCCGGATAACTTAATAACAGTCATGCTGCCACACAGGATACTCATCTTCAAGAACATGAGTTTAGATAACTACATTACACCAAATTAAAAAATAAACTCCAGAGGGTTTTTAAAGACAATTTAGATATGAAATGAATTGAATAACAACCAGAAATGTTCTAGAGGAAAACTAGACATATAAGAGGTAGAGAAAACTTGAACAAAATTTATAAAAACTAGAATTTGAAAAATAAAGGAAAGGTATACTTGACTATATAAACATTTCAAAACTTTTGAAAAAAGATAACGTAAGCAAACAAAGGACTAATAATGATAATTTTTTTAAAGAAACTTGCCTCTCAGATTACAAGTGTATGTTACCTGTAATATACAAAGAGTTCTCACAAATTGACAATAAAGTGGCTACCAAAACTTGTACAAATAAAAATGAGTAAAAACATGCAATTTTAAAAGAGCAAATGATATGGAAAATAAGAAAATTTCTCATTACCAGTAAAGAAGATATAAGTTGAATTAGAAAAAAGATAGCACTTCATAACACTTTGTCTGGTACAAGTTTGAGAATACACCTGTTGACGTTGTGAAACGATCAAAGCAAACCCTCTTTTATATTACTGAAGGAAATGTTCCTTATTACAATACTTTTGAAAAGCAATGTCTATTTAATTAAAAATATATCTAACTTTGACTTTAAATTCTATCCCAGAAATATAACCCAAAAAAGCACAAGTACTTTATTAAAATGTACCTTCTAGGATGCTTATTATAGCATTGTTGACAGTGATAAAAAAATGAAATAAAACAATTTTCTACCAGTGGGAATGATTAAATAAAATAGCAATATGCACCATGGAACATTACTGAACCATTTAGAAGGAATGTAATTAAAATTGTGCTAAATTCCTTGAACAGACTTGTTTTTATTTTTAATTGACACATAATAATTTTACATAAATAAATTTATGGAATCCACTGTGAAAATTTGATACATATATAAACTGTGTAATTTTCAAGTCAGAGTAATTAGCATTTACTTCTTCCTAAGTATTTATCTTTTTAATATTGGAATGCTTCAACTTCCTCTCATTTTGTTCTTTATACAACATATAATAAATTGTTTTGAACTATAGTCACCTTACTCTACCATAGAAAAATAGAACTTATTCTTAGTAGGTAACTACACTTTGGTAACCATTATCCAAACTCTTCTATCTCCCTCCCGTCTTCATAGCCTAGCATGCTGACTATTCTGCTCTCCACATCTAGGAGTACAATGTTGCTGGTTTCCATATAACACTGAGGTTATGTGATGCTTGTCTTTGATTGGCTTATATCACTGAATATAATATCCTCCAGTTACATCCATGCTACCACATGACAGAATTTCATTCTTATTTGTGACTGAATAATATTCTTTTCTGTATATATACCACATTTCTTTAATACCTCACCTGAAAATGGATACTTCAACTGATTCCATCAAGGATATTGCATATAATGATGCAATGAAAAGAGTGAGCTATCTCTTTAACATAATGATTTTACCCTTTGGTTATATGCCTAATAGTAACATAGCTAGATCATATGATAGTTCTATTTTCAATATTTGAGGAACTTCTATATTGTTTTCCATAATAGTTGTACTAATTTACATTCTCACTAATAGTGTATAAGCATTGTTCACTAGCATTTACTATATTTTTTGTCTTTTAATTATAACCCTTCTACCTTGAGTGAGATATTTCATTTTGGTTTTGACTTGCATTTCCCGGATGATTAGCAAAGTTGAGCATTTTTTCACTTGAATGTATTCCTTGAAGAAATACCTATTCAGATTATTTGCCCATTTTTTAAAACAGATCTCTTTCCACTGTCGAATTCTTTTATATCTTGTCTTGTCTCTGATCTCAGAGAAAATGATTTTAGCTTTCCCCATTTGTTATCATGCTCTCTGGTTTATCATTTATAGAAATTACTGAATTGAGGTATATTCCTTCTCTACCTGGTTTTTGAGGGCTTTTTCGTCAAGAAGGGATGTTGAATTTTATTGAGTGCTCTTTTTTTTGCAACTATTGGGATGGCCATATGGTTTTTGTCCTTCATTGTATTGATGCCATTCATTATATTTATTGATTCACGTTGATTTAACATATGTTAAGACATCCTGGCATTCCTGGGGTAATATTTTGTATATGTTATTGGATTTCATTTGCTAATATTTTGTTGTGAATCTTACAAAGAACTCACTGGGTATATTGGCTGTAGTTCACTTTTGTTGCTAGTAGTAGTGTGTCTTTGTCTGGTTTGATAAAAGAGTAAAGTTGGCCTAATTGGAAAGATTCGCTCTCTTTCAATTTTTGAAGAGTTGGTGTTAGGTCTTTTTTTAGATGTTTAGTAAAATTTGTCAGTGAAGTCATTTAGCCTTGGGCCTTTTTTGGTTGTTGGTAAGCCTTTTATTACTGATTTAATCTCATTACTTGTGAGTAGTTTGTGTAGGTTTTCTATGTCCTTGTTCTTCAAAGTTGGCAGGTTATATGTATCCAAGAATTTATCTATCTCATCTAGGCCTTCCAATTTGTTGCCATATAGTTAGTTGTTCATAATTGCTCAGAATGATCCTTTGTATTTCTGTGCTTCCAATTGTAATGCCTTCATTTTTCCTGTGGTTTTGTTGCATGCATTTTAAAATTTATTTTATTTTATTTTATTTTTTGAGACTAAGTGTTGCTATGCAGTCCAGGTAGGTCTCAAACTCATGGTGATCTTCCTGCCTCTGCTCCTGAGTGCCGGGATTATAGATGTGCACTACCTGTAGTTTTATTAATTTGAGTATTCTCTCTGATTTTCTTGGTTAATTAATGAACAGTTTCTCAATTTTGTTTATCATTTCAAACAAACCAACTCTTCATTTCATTGATTGTCTGTGTTTACTTAGTCTCTACTCTATTTCATTTATTTTTGCTCCAGTCGTTGTCAATTGTTTCCCTCTAATTTAGTTTTTGTTCTTGTTTTTGTTTTTCTAGTTCCTTGGGTTTCATCATTAGGTTTGTTATTTAAAATCTTTCTGCTTTTTTAAATGTAGTATTTACCACAATAACCTTCCCTCTTAGTACTGCTCTTGCTATATTTCAAAATTGTTGTGTTGTGCTTCGATTTTCATTTTTTCAACAAATTTAAAAATTTCTCTTTTGATTTATTTTTGCCCCTTTTGTTGTTCAAGAACACGTTGCTAAATTTCCTTGTGTTATGGCTTTTATCTAGATGTCCCCCACAAAGACTCATGTGATCCTAGGTGGGGCTTTTCAGAGTGGGCTGGATCTAGAGTGTGTGATACTGGCATTGAGGATGCTGGGATTGAGTCATGGTGCAATGCTAGGATTAAGGGTATCCCACCCTGGATGTAAGTACTACCCACCCTAAGCAGGTAGCTTGGATAGAATATAAAAAACAAAAAGAGAGCTGCTGCTGTTGTCACTTGCTATTTGCTACTTGTGGCCTTCTGCCTGCCATGAACTATTTCTCCTCTGTGATGCCCCTCTGCCAATCCACCCTTCCTTGAAGACATTCAATTATGGACTGAAACTTCTACAAACTGCGAGCCAAAATACACCTTTCCTCCTTTAACTTTGGGTGTTGTGTATTTTGTCTCAACAACAAGAAAAGTAACTAAGACTGCTTGTATATGTGTGATTTCCAAAATTCTTCTTGTTTAATTATAGTTTTATTTCACTATGATTGGGTGAGATACATGATATAATTTCAATTTCTTTGGATTTCTTATACTTGTTTTGTGTCCTACCATATGGTCCATCCTAGAGAGTCCTATATAGTGATAAAAAAATTCACTTTATAAAACCAAGTCCTCTAGAATTGTATACATATATATATTTACAATTCTAATAATCTCTTATAGAACAAACTTTTAACATAGTATAGTGATTTTCTTTGTCTCTTTATATCGTTTTTTAATTTAAAGTCTACTTTTCCTGTGTCTTCTATTCAATTTTGGTTTCCATTGTGTGGAATACCTTTTAATAGTCCTCCTTCACTTTTTTTTTATTTTAAAGAGAATAAAAACAAAACAAAACAGAGTAAAACACAACAAAGCAGATCAGAACAGAACAATGTAAGCAATACAGGTCTTCAAAACATAATGACAGGAAATTAACAATGGCTACCCTAGTGTCTCTTGTTTTCTTTGAAATGGTTGTTCATACATTCACACACAATAAACTCAAGCAAAACAAAATAATATAAACCCCGCTAAAACAAAAGGGTGAAAGCATTACAGGCCTTCAACTCAGACAGTAAGAAATCAATGGCTTACCTTTATGTCCTTTGTTTTTGTCAAAGAAAAGCTGATCATATCTTCTCGTATATTGCAATCAAGTAGTAGAAAACAGACTTAAACCAATCAAATCAGAGAATAAAAGCATTATTGAACTTCAGAACCTGAAGCTATGAAATCAGCTATGGCTACCATAGTGTCACATTTTCTTCAATGTAGCTGTTTAATAAAATCTGCTCTTGTAAACTCTTTAGGAGTAGTTATAAGCATGTGTAAGTGTATACTTGTACATCTATCCTTTCTGTGCTAGAGGCAATAGCAGAACAAAGCACAAGAAAAACAAAAAACAATAAAGACAGATAAATAACAATAATAAAGAACCCAAAACAATAACAATATAAGCTTTCTAAGCTAGGTGATGGGAAGATACCAAAGGTTGTTATTTTGTATAGTTGTCTTCAAGAGTTGCTCCGTTTACCAGGTATAGGCATACAGATTGGTCCAGTCCTATGAATGTTAACTGTTTTTTTCTAAGAACTAATAAAATTAGTAGTACAGTCATCTTATCTATCTTGTGTGTGTGTGTATATATATATATATATATATATATATATATACACACAAATTTATATCTTTCCTTTTCCCTTCCTTCTTTTCTCCTTTTCCCTGAGTTGTTTTATCCTTTAGAAGTTTCTTATCCTTTCCCCATATTTATCAGGGATTTTGTATCTTATTGAGTCTTTCAGTTTCTTACACTAGGGAGACAATATCCTCCTTCACTTTTAACCTATGTGTCTTTACTGTTAAAATGAATTATTATAGCCAGCACATTGTTGACTTTAATTTTTTTAATTTAGGAATTTAATGCATTCACTTTTATGTTTGTTATTTGCAAGAGTGAACGTACTACTATAATTTGTTTGTTTTTCTGGTTGTTTTTTATCTGCTCTGTTTCCTTCTTCCTCTCTTTTCATTCATCTTTGTAACTTGGTAGTTTTCTGTATTGTTAAGTTTTTATCATTTTCTTTGACTATTATCAGCCATACTAATGAGTTTTGTACTTTAATAAGTCCCCACGATGACAGTTAATCATCCTTTTGTTTGTAGCAGTAGAGTTCCTTAAGCACATCTTGTAAAGCTAGTCTGGTGGTGATGAATTGTCTTAGTTTTTGCTCATCTTGGAAAGTATTTTTCTCTATTTCAGAAAGATAGATTTGCTGGGGGTAGTATTTTTAGTGGGTATTATGTGAGAACAATTAATCAACCAAGGATGCATACAGTATGATTCTGATTCCATTTTTGTAAATCAATGACAACTATCTATGTATATGCTTATGTAAATAAATATGTATATATGCTGGTTCTCTTAAATTAAATGAGTATGTATAATTAGCAAGTTAAGTTGTTAGTATGGATTTCCTTAGTAGAACAGGTAAAAGAGTACAGAAAGACATGTAGAATTAATTGGGTAATGGGAAGATAATAAAAAAAGAAATGTTTAAAAAACTCTATTGTAGGGAAAAAACACATTCTACATTATGTCATGCACTTATGTAATCTTTGTGTGTGTTTAGATATATGCCTGGAATAATTTAAAATCAAATTTCTAAATACTAAGACTGTATTTCCCAAACCATATCCTATAAAACATTAACATTTTGAGGGATTTGATTATGTCTCCTTAATGAATGGCCTGACCCATTAGAAGTGCAGGCTGTGCTGGGAGACCAGCTGACCCACTGATGCATGGCTCTGTGCTCTCTCGGCAGCAGAGGCAGCAGTGCAGCTAATTATATATGCATGCATTACATACCTGCCTAATCTCTAAAGATGATACCTTATGTGTGGAAATTATTCAGGATTTATTGACTAGAAACTTATGAATTCAAAGAGAGACAAAGTACCTATGGCTAGTAATATCATGAGGATCTCTAGATGAAGGATCTGGGCATCACAGAATGACACGATGTAAGAAGGATAAAACCATCTCTGACAACTACTCTAGACTCCTAATTTTATTCTTTAACACTTATTTACAATTAATAAGTTAAAAAACAAAGTACAACCAAATTTTAAATCTTAATCAGATGCACTTTAAACTATCCAGGGAAGTACTTCATTTCCATTACAAACAATGGCTTCCTGATGCACTTAAGACAAAACAAAGATAGTGCTAGTTGTAGCAAAAGGGATGAGGCTGGAAGAGGTGGCAATGACTGTTCAGAGGCTTATAGCTGATCCAAGCTCACACCTTGGACCAGGAGTTTTCCTCTCACACCCTGAGTAAGTCTAAATTACAGCTTTGCTTTCCAAATATGTACAGTACCTCTTGCTTTGGACTGTTCTGTAGAGTTGATGAGCTGTAACTTATAAAGTGCTTATCTCTGTCCTAGAGCATGGTAAACTCTGGGCTACAATCTTATTACTGTCAGAAAGAA